>JAODAL010007680.1:0-123253 GCA_025379985.1 Phyllomedusa bahiana
TCTGGAAAAAACCGCTGGTGTTTGCACGGGCCCGGGAAAGCGGGTTTTTTCCGCTTTTATTGGGGTTTTATGTTATTATTTTTAGAAACACCCACGTTTCACCCGGGGCCCAAAAACCGTCCGGGGCGAAAGCAGGGGCGGGGAAAGTGTCAATGGTAAATTAGTTTTCCCCTTTGGGTGATTTTTCCTTTTTAAAGGGGTTGTCCCCCTTACTTTTTTATCTCCCTCACCCGTTTTCTTGGATTAAACTTTAAATTAAAGGTTGTGTTTGGGGGTTTTTCTACTAGGGTGCATTTAGAAGCCGGTCTTAGTTTATAGCAATCAGTGCTGGCAGCCTATCAGGAGATTTTTGGAAAGGGTCTATACTATAGAAACCATTTGGGGGGCACCCTATCAGGAGGGGTTGGGAACCCGGTTGTAGCTTAACAACCAGTGTTTGGCAGCCTATCAGGAGAGTTTTGAACAGGTCTGTAGCTATAGCAACCAGTGTAGAAACCCTACAGGAGGGATTGAACGGGTCTGAAGCTAAAAGAAAACCAAAGTGTTTTGCAGCCTTCATTTTATAGATAAAAAACGGGTTTCTGTAGAAAGGGTGCCCTTTGAGGAGTGATGCAGCCCATAAAAGGGGGGAAATATTTCTAAATAGGTAAAAACACTTTTAAATGGCCCCAATTTTTTTTTGAAAAAAAATTTTGACTTTTTTTTTTGCAAGTTTCTTTAACATAAAAACGGGGCAATTTTGTAGTGAGAAAACCCAAACTTAAAGGGCAAAATTTCAAAACAGGGGAAATTGCGGCGCATAATTTTCCCGTTTTCCCTTTAAGGGACAGGGGGGAAACCCCCATAGACATGCATTGTTCGCGGCACGTAATCGCCACAATTGACATGTCACTTATCTCCCTGCACATACAATCGATCAAAATTGAACGTGGGGGGGGGGGACACACTAATCCATAGCTTCAAAGAAGCTATGGTTACCTTTAATTGTGGTGCGCATTTCGCCACGTATAACGCACAATATGCAGCGAAATCCGCAGTGAAATGCGCACCAAAATAAGCCGTGTGAACATGCCGTAATGGGGAAGGAGGAAGGTAGGAGATGGGGCATATGCATCGGCCCAGTTTGCCATCCCCCGAGACATACAATAACTTAAAAAAGTATAGGGAGGGGGAAAGGGATAGTAAAAAGCAAAGGGAAAGGGTTTTAGACACCACGTAAAGGGGGAACGCGCTTTGCTGTTTTGGGGGAAACCCACGAAATGTTTTCACAGAAAAATATAGAAACCCCCTTTAAAAAAAATAATTCTTTATTTATGTGCATTAAAAAAGCCAATTTTCAAAAAATATTTAAAAAAGGGCCCCAAACACCTTTTAAAAACAACAATTTTTATATATCCTCCCCGGTCAACCCAAAATACTTTATTTTATAAACAATTTTTTATAAGGGGAAGAAAAAACTTAAAAATATAAAATATTTGGGAATGGGGTGTCTCCCTTAAAAAATGTCAATTATCAACCACCAATATACAATACATACAGGTATCCAACCACCCCATATGTAAACTCGCGGTACCGTAGACATCATGAGATGGGTTCCTGTTATCCTCCAGTGGTTGTAGTGGACACAAAACTATAGGACCGGACTACAATAATGTAAAAAACCTCTTGATCCTACACAGGCAGTGCACTTGTCCCAAAAGGGACGACCCCACCTGTCGACGGCTTGCCCTATAATAAATCTATTGTATCTCGATCCCAGAAATCATAATGCATCCATATCTCATAGAAAATTGCTAGATCTGTAATAGTAAACAATATTCGAAGATGAAAACAACGTCCCGACGCGTTTCCCCAATCATTGGTTCATCAGGGGACAATATATGATGTAATCCCTTGGATAATAACGATAACGATGATAACGGGGGCTATGGCATTATGACCACATGACATATGTAAAATGCCAGATGGATTCTGTTTTAGAATCCGGCCGGTATTTTATCGTCTTTTGATGGTGTTGGGGGAAGGTTCTGTCCGGTTTGTGGATTCGCCGTTCCCTATAACTATTGAACTGCACACCTTCTGGCTGAAAACCAGGCGGTAGCTTGTGAATTTTTTAAGTTTTCCAGAACGCCGGCAGCTGAAAAGCTGTTCGAGGTAGACGACTGAACAGATTTTTTCTTTTAAAGTCTATGGGGATGGTTTCTTGTTGGTTTTCAGGCGGTCTCCAATCCGCAAACTGTCTGAAAATCCGACCAAGAAACCATGCGTTGTAGATGGACCCTTACTGGGGTATCTGTCTTGGTGCTTGCTGACTGTTTCCAACAACAAATAGTTGTGAATGTAGTTTAGGAGCATAATAATCCAGACAAGTAAGTAGAATATAAGTAATGTATTTATAATGTCCAGAAGGGCTTTTACTGGGAGCAGTCAAAGTGTTGGATGGGTGGCTGCTCCCCGTGTTCCAGATCAGAGTTTAGCTGGCCTTTATAAGTCAGCAAGTTGGCTGACTAGGGGTATCTGTAATTTCAGGCCAAGGAGTTTGGGCCTGAGAGGCTACACCAGATCATGGTTTACAGCTACAAGATAGTACTAAGGAAAGCTACTGTATAGTTGGTGCTCAGATGAGCAGAATTTATTTTGTTATGGTTTTGTTTGACGTACGTCTTTTTTCTACTGTACCTAAATAAATCCCGGAAGAGAACTCAGCTTGGATCCAAAAGGTTGTCTGTGTCTCTATTGCCCTGGGACTCTGCTGTACCACTGAGCTGACCCCCTTACAACAGGTAGTCCCCAAGTTCCGACAATTTCCCAAATACAAATGGGGGCTTTTGTAAGGCGTGACTCGTGCTGATGTCACCCTCTGAGTCACTCCCCATAAAAACCTCCAATCCTTACGAAGTGACCATCAGAAGAGATTCGTTGCCCTGTCAGGAAGTTGCGTCCTGCCCAGTGTACAGAACCCCTCCACCCTTTCAGGGTAAAACGTATGTACAAATCATATGGGTGCAGGTTAGTCCATGTGTTTAACATGTTTGGTGTGGCATGCTGGCACTTGTAGTTCCACAGCAGCCGGTGTCGAACTATAAGTGCCAGCAGTCACACTACACATGTTAAATGCATGTACTAATCTGCATCCAAATGATTTTTACATATATTTAATATGTGTGGTGTGATATGCTGGCACTTATAGTTCCACAGCAACAGCTGTGTACAGATAGCTGCTGTGGAACTACAAGTGCCAACATTTCACACCAAACATGCTAAACACATGTACTAATCTGCACTCATATGATTATTATATGTATTTACTGTGCATTATGCTGGTACTTGTAGTTCTACAACAGCAGCTGTGTACAGGTAGCTGCTGTGGAACTACAAGTGCCAACATTCCACACCACACATGCTAAAGACATGTACTAATCTGCATCCATATGATTATTACATGTATTTAACATGTGTGGTATACTGGTACTTGTAGTTCCACCACAACAGCTGTGTACAGGTAGCTGCTGTGGAACTACAAGTGCCAACATTCCACACCACACATGCTAAACACATGTACTAATCTGCACTCATAGGATTATTATATGTATTTACCGTGTGTTATGCTGGTACTTGTAGTTCTTCAACAGCAGCTGTGTACAGGTAGCTGCTGTGGAACTACAAGTGCCAACATTCCACACCACACATGCTAAAGACATGTACTAATCTGCATCCATATGATTATTACATGTATTTAACATGTGTGGTATACTGGTACTTGTAGTTCCACAACAACAGCTGTGTACAGGTAGCTGCTGTGGAACTACAAGTGCCAACATTCCACAGCACACATGCTAAACACATGTACTAATCTTCACCCATAGGATTATTAAATGTATTTACCATGTGTGTTATGCTTGTACTTGTAGTTCCACAACACCTGTGTAAAGGTAGCTGCTGTGGAACTACAAGTGCCAACATTCCACACCACACATGCTAAACACATGTACTAATCTGCACCCATGTGATTATTACATGTACTTATCATGTGTGGTATGCTGGTACTTGTAGTTCCACAACAACAGCTGTGTACAGGTAGCTGCTGACGATCTACAAGTGCCAGCATCTCACACCCCACATGTTAAACACATGTATTAACAGGGGCACAGACAGCAAAATAAATGTGAATAAAGGGGTGTTGACTCACTATCCAAAACTAGAAAAATAAATGTTGTACCTGTTCCAACTAAGATACAAATTAAGCTTAAAGGAGGTGTCTCCCTTCAGAGTTTCAGAGACTGCATGAATGAAATACTCTGTCACTTCCTGGTTCAGACTGACTCATTTGCATAAGCTCCATGCTTGTACAGCTCCCTGCCATGCTGTGCTTTCAGATGCTAATTAGATCAGATTAGCTTCTCAAACTACTAACAGGACTTCTTATCTGATCCCAAAAAACAAAAGCCCTAATTACAGTTCTGTTTATTTTACATAAATCAAGCTTTTTACTGCTGAGCAGCAAGGACACTGAGGGACTGTTGATGACTTCACTCACTGTTATCTCTTTGGGAACAAACAGCAGGGGAGAATTGTTTAAGGTCATTTTACTGAAGGAACTGAAATAGCAGGGAGGTCATAAATTCACTTGTATCTCCTTAGGGAAAACAGAGGAACAAAGCAATATATTTGGAAAATGTCTTTATTTTGTGTTCCCTACAATTTGAAAGCTATTCTTTGTAGCGAGACAACCCCTTTAAGGACTAGACTACAGAGCCTCATACATAACCCGGGAACTGCCTATAGTAAAATATATTTCTTGATAGGGGACATGTGCCTTTAGGCTAAATGCACCTGAAATTAGGACAATGAGTTGTGTAGTATGTGAGCAGTGAGTGGAAGGTGTGATTTATCAGTGTGGGCCGGGCAAAGCTTCCTACAGACTCTTTCCGCAGCAGACGAAGCCTCTGAACAGGTTTATTTTTAACCTAGTTGGAGTGTTTCGTACGTCGGCTCATGTGCTGGAAACGCCGCTTATTACCTTAACTAAAAATAGTCTGGAGAAGAGAAAACGCAGCAGGAACATGGCCAACAACAGCGAGGAGAACTACTATGGAAAACACGGTAAAAAAAATTCCCTTTTTATATTTTTGTCAGGTGACGGTGTAAAGTTGAGTGTGTAAATATCCTGTTCATGCAAACCGGTAACAACACGGAGCAGTGACTAACAGAGGAGCTATTCACTAGCAATGTGCCAATTATAGGATGCCAACCGGCCGCACAGGTTTATCAGAGGGGCTGCATGGAAGTGTGACTTAAAGGAACCCTTTCTTATCCCCATTTGTTACATTACTGAATGTATGTTGTTGCTCTCTGGTATCAGCCATTTTCATCTGGAATGTGGCTGACTGTAAAGTTCTACCATAGGATGACTGATCAAATTTATATAGGATACTGTAGCGGGTCGCGACAGGGCCGTAGACTGTATGGGTTCTGCATCAGGCACAAAAGCGTAGTCTACTACTAGGCAGAAACGGTACAGGGAAAACAGTCCTATTACCATTAGGTTCGCCCTATAGAAGTCTATGACCCCGTTGCTGCCCTGCCTTAGTATCCGTTGGGATACATTTTTACGGTATACTAACGGATAACACAAGCAGGATGCAAAAACAAGGGGCTATGACCCCGTTGGGCTCCTACACAGTACCCGGGATACATTTTTTTTATGGGATACTGACAGATACCACAAATAGGATACAAAAATGAGGGTCCGCGACAAGGCCATGAACATTAGGGCAAACGTAGTCATCAGAAATCATAGGACCCCATTGCAAACTAGATGACAATTAACTAAAACAGCAGCATAAGTATCAATAACAAAAAGTATAAATAATACCGCCATATATCAGAAAACCCATGTAGAAGTTCTGGAGAGCAGAAAGTCACCAACTACTTGTTCCCTACAAAATGGAACAAAGTTCTTGTATCTGGGTGGCCCCCTCAACCTCCAGGCCCCATAACAACTGCTTTGGCTATTGTTACATCCATGATAGTCCTAATTGGATTATGCTTGTCCTATTTAGCAAACCTGTATGGTTTCTGTACTGGAAACAAAAGTGTGGCTAACTACTCTGCAGAAAAGGTACATGTTTTCTAAATAGGGTAAACATGGTCCAATTAGGACTGTGTTTGCCCTATAGTAGTCTATGGCGTATCCTTCAGGATCAATTTTTATGGTATACTGACAGGCACCATGAATAGGATGAAAAAAACGAGTGCCCCCGACAAGGACATAATCCACTAATTGGACTACATTTGCTCTATCAAGTGAATGTGCATTGTTTCTGCATCAGACAAAAAAGCGTGGCTAACCACTAAGCAGAAATGGTAGCTATTCCCAGGCCCTATAGCAGTCGCTATGGCTACAGTTACGTCCATGGTAGTACATGTCTGGTAAATAGGGCAAATGTAGTCCAATTCTGACTACCTTTGCCCTGCAGAAGTCTATGACCCCGTTGTGGCACGACACAGTACACAATGGGATTCATTTTTTGGTGGTATACTGATGGATACCGCAAACAGGATGGAAAAATGGGAGGACACCTCAAGGCTTCTAAAGGGCAAACGTAGTCCTGATAGGACTACGTTTACCCTGTTTAGCGAACATGTGCATTTTGTGCCTCAGACAAAAAAAAAATATGGTCTACTACTATGCAGAAAACGGATATGATTGCTACCGTGTTTCCCCGATAGTAAGACACCCCCGATAGTAAGACGTAGCGGTGTCTTAGGGAGGTCGCCTAATGTAAGACGTACCCCGAAAGTAAGACGTAGCGGCTGCCCGGAGCTCTCGGCACAGGCAGCGTGTGTCATCACGCTGCGTGCGCGGCCTGATGACGTCACTGCCTGTGCGGGAAGAGCGCGCGGGGAGGCCGGAGCAGCGAGGAGGCGACGCGGCGCGGGAGACGGAGCAGCGGGGGAGCCAGGTAAGTGTTTTTCTGCCTACAGCTGCCTATACCTGCCTACAGCTGGCCCTATACCTGCCTACAGCTGGCCCTATACCTGCCTACAGCCAGCCCTATACCTGCCTACAGCCAGCCCTATACCTGCCTACAGCCGGGCCTATACCTGCCTACAGCCGACCCTATACCTGCCTACAGCCGGCCCTATACCTGCCTACAGCTGGTCCTATACCTGCCTACAGCTGGTCCTATACCTGCCTACAGCTGGCCCTATACCTGTCTACAGCTGGCCCTATACCTGCCTACAGCTGGCCCTATACTGCCTACAGCGACCTAAACCCTACAGCTGTCCTATACCTGCTACAGCTGGTCCTAGACCTGCCTACAGCTGGCCCTATACCTGTCTACAGCTGGCCCTATACCTGCCTACAGCTGGCCCTATACCTGCCTACAGCCGACCCTATACCTGTCTACAGCTGGCCCTATACCTGCCCTATATAAGACATACCCCGAAAGTAAGACATACTGGGACTTTTGGGGGTTAAAAGAATGTAAGACGCTGTCTTACTATCGGGGAAACACGGTATATAGGGCAAACATATCGCAATTATGTCTATGTTTGTCTTATAGAAGTCCATGACCCCGTTGCGGCCCTGCGGCAGTATCCATTGGGATACATTTTTAGGGTATACTGACAGATACCACGAACAGGATGCAAAAATAGGTGGCCACAACAAGGCCATAGACGTCTATAGTGCAAACGTAGTCCTAATAGGACTACTTTTGCCCTATTTAGCGAGTGTATGGTTTCTGCACCAGACAGACAAACATGGTCTACTATTATACAGAAAGGGCAAACGTAGTCCTATTGGGAGTATGTTTGTCCTACAGAAGTATGTGACCCCGTTGTGACCCTGATGCAGTACATAATGGAATAAATTTGGACGGTACAATGACGGAGATCATGAACAAAATTCAAAAACGAGAGGCTACAACAAAGCTATAGACTTCTATAAGGCTGAATACATTTGTCCTATAGAATTCCATGACCCTGGCACAGCCCTGCCATGGTGTCCATTGGGAGAAATTTTTATGGTATCCTGATGGATACCACGAACAGGATGCAAATATAAGATGGGAATGGGGCCTGGCTTCAGAGCCGTCTTAACAGCATTATGAGCCCCTGGGCATAGCACTGCAATGGGCCCTGCCCATATACATGACATCACACTTGGCCATGCCTCGGGCCCCCCCAAGCACACCCATCATCATCACTCTCCTTATGTCTGGACACCGGCAGCCTGCAGCCTACAAAACTATTTGGTAGGGCAGGGAGCCTTTGGCTCCCTTCTCCACCATGGTTTTTAACTGTTTGCAGGTTCTAAAACCACACAGTTAAATAAGCAAAGCCAACCAAGGGATCCAATGTATGTTTCTTATATTCCTGGGACATACATACACCACTTTGGGCCCCTATGCTTGTGGGGCCCCCAGGCAACTGCCTAGTGTGCCCAATGGAAAAGATGGCCCTGTCTGGCTTAGATACATGCAATGATTTTATTGGCTTTTCAGGATGTGTTTGGATGCGACAGAGGTTTTTTTGTCAAAATTTGATGCTTCAATGTAAATTTTGCCCAATGTAGAATAAAAATCTGAAGCATTTCCACATTACTGGGCCTGCCTGGTTTACTGTGGATTTGGAGACCCTCGTTATGGCGGGACACAGAAAGGGTTTTTTAATGCTACCTAGGGGCTGTAATTTGACAACAAATCTGTCCCATCTGAACAAGAAGCTCTGTATTTTTAGAGGCATTTTTGCTGTCCTCTCAGTAACCAATAAGTCTTTGTTCACACTAGTACAATGGTTTCCGCTTATCACTGAGACGGATCCATCAGGGTTGTGGTTTTCTTGTAGTCACAAACAATGGAGGATCAAATAAGGCGCTGGGAGCCAGGATGAACAGATGTGCTTTATATTAGCTGCATGCTGGAGTCTCATGTACTGGTCCTTATTTATCAAAACCGTCTTATTAGTAGACTGTCTTTGTTGCCCATAGCAACCAATCAGAGCTCAGCTTTCCTATACTATTCTTTGTTGCCCATAGCAACCAATCAGAGCTCAGCTTTCCTTTCTTAGGCTATGTTCACATGGCTTATTTCGGGGCGTATTTGCGGATGTAATTACATCCGCAAATACATCCTGAAATACGTTTCAAATAATGAACAATTAGATTAGCATTGATTCCAATGTAAAATACGCCTCCTCGTTCACACGAGGCGTTTTTTCGCGACGTATTTTCGCCATGTAAATACGATCGTAAAATTTAGTCCCCTGTCACTTATTGAGGTGTATTTCGCGACGTAAATCCCCATAGTAAAGAATGGGGAATGTATTTATGACGCGAAATACATGCCACACTTTGTGACACGTATTTGAAATGTATTTCGGGACGTATTTGCGGACGTAATTACGTCCGCAAATACGTCCCGAAATAAGCCGTGTGAACATAGCCTTATACTATTCTATGTTGCCCATAGCAACCAGAGCTCAGCTTTCCTATACTATTCTATGTTGCCCATAGCAACCAGAGCTCAGCTTTCCTATACTATTCTATGTTGCCCATAGCAACCAATCAGAGCTCAGCTATCCTATACTATTCTATTTTGCCCATAGCAACCAATCAGAGCTCAGCTTTCCTTTCTTATACTATTCTACGTTGCCCACGGCAACCAAAGCTCAGCTTTCCTATACTATTCTATTTTGCCCATAGCAACCAATCAGCGCTCCGCTTTTATTTCCTATATTGATATGTTGCCCATAGCAACCAATCAGAGCTCAGCTTTCCTTTCCTATATTGTGATATGTTGCCCATAGCAACTAATCAGAGCTCAACTTTCATTTTTCCAGAGCAGTTTCAGAAATGAAAGCTGAGCTCTGATTGGCTGTCATGAGCTTTGACTGGTTGCTATGGGCAACACGGACACTTTTGATAAACGAGGCCTTGTTTTTTTTGTTTGTGTCTCCAGTAGCGTTTTTATGTCTTGTCAAAAATGCGCATACTGAGTGCTGATCCATTGTCAGGAGCAGGGGCCTAGTAGACACCCCTGCAAAGTATGAGCAGATGCACTCCAAAATTAGGCGCATTTTGCGGCGCCCGAGCCAAGATGTGGGGGTGTTCTGGAGGCATCGCACCACAACCATACGATTCTACACATTTATGACTGGAGGACGGCAAAACTAGGCGCATTACTGCTGGAACAGCCAGACCAAGTTACAAGTGGTTTACCTGAGCCTGAGTTGTCATAGTGGAACTAGAATGCGCCAAACCCATGACCCACAGTAGAACAGGTTCATACATCTTGTGCATTCTACACTACTTTACAGCTATTTAGAACTGGTCTCTATGCACCTAGATCATATATGTTGTCCTACATCTCCTGCACTTCTTTCTTTGTAATGCTCAGCTAGTTATAGAGGAACTAAATATGCTAATCACTGCTTTAGAACCACCCACAGCCTGACGAGGCAGAGTGAGTGCAAAGCTGCCTGTGACTGAGAAACAACATGGTTTGAAAACCCCTTTAAAATCTCAACTTGCTGTCAATGAATGGAAAAAATTTTGTTCACAACTAAGGGCATGTTCACACAGCGTTTTTGGATCCGCTTTTGGATCCATGTTGGATCCGAAAAGCGCATCCAAAAACGCAGCGTCTTTCGAATCTAAAACAGATCCAACACGTACCCAAACACACAGCTGCGTGTTTGGCTGCGTGTTGGATGCAGCAGGATCGCATCCTATCATTTTAAATAGGGTTCTAGCTGCGCCTTTCGGACCAAGAATTGACATGACAGTTCTTGGGACTGATCCGAAAGACGCAATGAGACAAGCGCTCTCTATGAGAGCTATAGATTACCGTAATTGCGGAGCGTATCTCGCCCATATTAAAGCTCAAATACGGGGCGAAATGCGCACCGCAATTACACCGTGTGAACATACCCTTGCAGGGTAAGGTTTGTAAGGGGCCGTTCACACGGCTTATTTCGGCGCGGATTGGCGCCGTACTGCGCGCCGGATTTGCACTGCAGTACGGCGCAATCCGTCGCAGTAATTACGGTAATCCACCGTTCTCATCGAGAACAGTGGATTCCGTCGCTCCTCTCCGCTCGGCGAATCTGCCGGGCGGGGAGAAAGTCACTTGCACATTATCCAGGCGCAATACGCGCCGTGGATAATTCAAGTCCATGGGGCCGGCGGGCCACGCCCCCGCCCCGCCCCCGCCCCTTATTCAATCCGTAATTGCGAGCGCAATCCGGCTCGCAATTCCGGCTTGAATAAGCCGTGTGAACCGGGGCTTACAGTGTTTCAGAGCTAGCTGGGTGGCTAGCACATTTTCATGCCTCTTGATTGCCTAGCAGCAAGTAGAGATCTTGATAATGATTTAAGTATAATAGAAAGACCAGATTTCTTCATGCAAGTCAAACATGTTTCTTCTCTGTGACCGCCTTTAGGAGGTGTAGACATATTGTAGGTCTGGTGTGTGATAAGGGATCTCTAATACAACAATGGCGTGCAAAGTCTGGTGGTTAATAAGTTAGATATTTAAAATCCTTGCATTAATACAACAGAAAGGCAGGGGTGTAACTAAAATTCACAGGGCCCTATAGCAAAAGGACTGGAAACTGAAATAGCAGCATAAATAGGAATAATACCATCATATATCAGAGAACCCACATAGTAGTTATTGTTATTCAATATATAAAGGCATATTGGGCGGCATGTCCCAATACGCAAGCGCCGTTTTTTTCAATCTACTTTGCGCCAAAAATACTCTTGACGCCATATTCTTGATATAAATGAACTGTAATATACCAAAACTAGGCGCATTATATGCTGAGTATGACACATTGTAATGCACCTAAAAAGGCGCATTAAATATAGTAGCGATGGTACCCTGTGCGCCTCCATAACGCAATGTGCCTATTGAGGCGCATTACATACACTAGCAATGATACGCTATGCGCCTTTTTAGGTGCATTATGTGTACTATGCAAAATATACCTGACTCCAGATTTTTGAGAAGATCGTACTTTTATGCGCACTTGACACTGATTAAATGCATCTAAAAACTGCAGTGGCGACGCCAATTTTCAGACGTGTCACCCATTGTTATTACACCTTAGTGGGCCTCTCTACCTCTGGGCACTGGACACAGCCCAGTTACATTATTATGACCAGCAGCTGATATCTAGAGTAACCGCTGTGTGCAGCACAGATAGCAGCTAGATGGGCTACTAGTGACTCAATTAGGTACTGGTAGTTTGTCACAGGTATCTGCAGCCGACTGCATCCCACAGCTGCTGGAGGGTCCATAGAGACAAATAACACAACAGAAACCAATTTTATATATGGATTGGAGGCCACAAGATATACACAATAATAGGATTTAACACATATCTCTAAAAATCACAGCAAAAAAGTGAATCCTATCATAAATTAGAACTATTAATTTTCTTTAAAAAACTATGACGTTACTCCCCCTAGTAAACCCTGGGTATTCCCTACCTACAGCAGGCCTATCGCTCCTAAAAGGGCGGCCCCACCCACGAACCGGTAGGGTCTGAATACCCAGGGTTTACTATGGGGAGTATTTTAAGGATATTAATAAAAGTTATATTTTATGATAGGATACACTTTTTTTGCTGTGATTTTTTTATCCATAGAGACAACACCACCATTGAAGTGGTCCCACAGATGTGTTGAAGATTTAGATTTTGAGTCCTCCAGGAAAAATGTATAATGCTGGGAAATAGAGCAAAACATGGTCCACATAGGACTATGATTAATCTCTATGAGGCCACAGCGGTTATGTTGTGGCATATGTTGTGGTGCCATGAAAAAAGGTACCCCGGCAGATACCATGACAAAATCATTATTTGTAAATATAGTTTGCTGTGCAATCAACAATTGCAAGTGAAAGCTCTATTATGTAAGGAACAAACAATGTATCAACGTGAAACAGAAATGTTGCCACTGATTATGCAAAGATGAAGCCATATATTAACACAATACAGAATTGTCACCATCTTCTCTGGGCCAAAGCTCTTTTAAAATGGAGCCAGGTAAAATGGGCAGCAGTTTTGTAGTCTGATGGATCAAAATGTGAAATTCTTTATGAAAACCACAGACTTTGTGTCCTGTGGATTCAAGAGGAGAGGAACCATCCAGCTTATCAGCAAACACATTGTGCCTCTATGATGAAAGGCATTATCAATGCTGAGCAGTATATAGAGGTTTTAGAACAACATGTGCTCCCATCCAGACAGCATCTCTTTATGGAAGACCTTGTATATTTCAGCAAGACAATGCATCTATGGAAACCGCATGGCTTCTTAAAGAAGAGTCTGGACACTGAACCGGCCTTCCCGCAGTCCTGATCTTTTACCAACATTTGCAGTATTATGGAGTGAAAATTCCAGCAAAAAAAGACCCAGAACCTTTGAGCAGCGGGAATCCTATATCAGACAAGAATGGGAGAACATTCCTCTTCCAATACTCCACCAATTGTCTCCTCACTTCCCAGACTGCTGTAGAAAGAAGAGGGCATGCAACACATTGGTGGACGATCCAACTGATTTGAAACGTGTTGGTGCCATCAATTTCTAAATGAATAAATGATTTCAAATAAAATAAAAAAGTCTAATTTTCACCTTCCGATCTGTGGCCTGTGTTCTGATGACAATAACATATGGCTATAAGCAGGGCTGGAATAAGGTATTCTGGTGCCCTAGGCAAATAAGGCATGTAGCGCCCCCACCCATACCCAACCAATGTAAAATTCAGCTCACTCCTTACCTCAATGTGCCCCCGTACTACTTTGGAAGAAGCAGAGCCCAAGGCAGTCGCCAACCCTCGCCTACCCATCGTCCCGGTTCTGGCTATAAGAGATTTCCAGATCATTGCATTCTTGTTTTCTTTACATTTTTTGGAATTGAGATTGTTTATTATGCTTATTATAATTATTATGTTTTATACGTATTATATATTTATCTTCTTATGTACATTATATTTATGATTCTACTCATTACATACATATACTTGAAGCAGAGCTGATTGTTCACAGAGGGAGCGGTGTATGAATGATATCACTCCTCCTGTAGATGTATATATAGCATGGCGCTAAACACAGAGTGAAGAATTTCTTTCTAACAACTATCCCAGTGATAACAAATTCAATGCTATGTTCCTGTAACCGGCTGAAGTGCAAACACAGGTCGTGAATGATATAACAATGATAGGGATCACGCCAGAGCCACCCATAGGAATCAATATTGGGGATTGTCCGAAACTGTCTCAGTATTGACAATCTTGGTAACCATTTTTTGATTGCACTCACAGATGCTACGAATCATATTTGGGTCACGTTGCCCTGGTTCCTTACTTCCTCTCTCTTGATATCATGGGCCGCACTCAGCTTGTGATCTTGGAGGATTGGTTTCCTCCACCCACGTATAGGTCGTTATCCCTAATACACCCCAACACATTGGCAGGGGGAAGCCATGGTTCTCCCCATACGTGGTCTTCATACTATGTGCATATGCAAATAGATGTATCTGGTGAGCCCGGTGATGACTACACCAAATGATCGGCCATTTTGAAACGCGCTTGCACATGCGCAAAGTAGTGTACTGGCCTGGTTATGTTAACAACTACAAGGTATACTGGGTGGGGAATGTACTGTACTGGATAGCTAATGTTGGTTTACTGGGCAGGGATGTGGTGTTCTGGGTGGCAATTCTTGATGAATTTGGGTGGGGAACGGAGGTGTACTGGTGGGGATTGTCAATGTATTGGGCAGTAGAAGAGTGAAGAAATCAGACGATACCTTTTTGAGGCTAACTGAGTATATTTGATGGTGAGCTTTCGAGAGTACTAGCTTCAGACATAGTGTTATATAGTACTCTCGAAAGCTCACCATCAAATATACTCAGTTAGCCTCTAAGGGCTCGTTCACACGGCTTATTCTGTGACGGATTTCAGCCGTATTGTGCGCCGTATTTGAGTCCCAGGCATTACGGTAATCCACAGTTCTCATAGAGAACTATGGATTCCGTCTCCTCTCCCCGCTCGGCGAATGCGGCAAGCGGGGAGAAAGTCACATGTCAATTATTTACGGCGTGTACGCACCGTGGATAATGCATGTCTATGGGGCCGGCGAGCTGCCGCAATTACGCCGGCAATAAGCCGTGTGAACTGGCCCTAAAAGGTATCGCCTGATTTCTTCACTGTTCTACTACTTTCAATGGCTAACACGGTACAACATTATACTACAATGTATTGGACAGATATGTGGCAGTAGTGGGCTGGGAGTATAGGTTTACTGGGTGGGGAATGTAGGTGTATTAGATGGGTTGCTAATATAGGTGTACTGGATGGGGAATGTAGGTGTACAGGGTGGCTAATTTAGGTTTACTAGATGGGGCGTTTAGGTGTACTAGTTGGAGGATTTAGGTGTACTGGGTGGGGAGTATAGGTGTACTGGGTGGCTAATATAGGTTTACTAGGCGGGTAATTTAGATGTACTGGGTGGGGAATATAGGTGTACTGGGTGGCTAATATAGGTTTACTAGGCGGGTAATTTAGGTGTACTGGGTGGGGAGTATAGGTGTACTGAGTGTCTAATATAGATTTACTAGGCAGAGAATTTAGGTGTTCTGGGTGGGGAATGTTGGTGTACTAGATGGGGTATGTAAGTGTAGTTGGCAGGGTATGTAAGTAAATGGGGAATGTAGATGTACTGTAATAGGTGGCTAATATAGGTGTACTAGGCAGTGAATTTAGGTGTACTGGATGGGGAATGTAGGTGTAGTGGGCGGGGAATCTAGGTGTAGTGGGCGGGGAATGTAGGTGTAGTGGGCGGACAATACAGGTGTAGGTGTACTATGTGGCTAACATAGATGTATTTGGTGGGGAATTTAGGCCTAACGAGCAAATCCTTGGGGGTCCCAAAGACTAGTGTCCCAGGAGCAACCTGAGAGTTGAAGATATAAACTTTCATTTTAGACACTACAGACAATATTGTATGGGAGATATGTGACATTGTTATGGGGCAACTATATGGTAGTATTATTTTGGTATTGTTTAGGATTATTATATAGGAATTGTATGGTGCTGCTATTTGGACACTGAAGATAATATTATGTAGGAAGTATATTGCAGTATTAGGCTATGTTCACACGTGGTAATTGTGACGTATACAGTAAGCGCCGCAATACGAATTGTGCTGTGGAAGTCGTGCTGATCAGCGTGTACTTCCAACGCACAGGGGGACAGCCGGGAGCCACCCCCATTGACATGTATTGTCAGCGGCGCATAAGCGGCACGAATACGCATGTCACTTCTGTCCCCAGGTGTACGATACGATCGCATTGTACGCGCGGGGAGACAACACATAATCCATAGCTCTCATAGAGAGCTATGGATTACCGTAATTGCAGTACGCATTTCGTCGCGTAAAGCGCAATATGCGGCGAAATGCGCGCCCAAATACGCAGCAATTTAAGCCATGTGAACATACCCTTAGTGTTCTGCAGGCACCATGTGGTAGTATTATTTGTATGGATTATTATTTAGGAATTGTATGGTGCTGCTATTTGGACATTGCAGATAATACTGTGTAGTAAGTATATTGCAGTATTAGTGTTCTGCTGGCACTATGTGGTAGTATTATTTGGGCATTGTATGTTTGGACACCTTATAGAAGTATATTTTAGCAATTATATGGCAGCGTTATTTAGACACTGCAGACAATATTGTATGGGAAATATGTGACAGTGTTATGGGACAACTATATGGTAGTATTATTTTGGTATTGTTTAGGATTATTATATAGAAATTGTAAGGTGTTGCTATTTGGACATTGAAGATAATACTGTGTAGGAAGTATATTGCAGTACTAATGTTCTTGCGGACACTATGTGGTAGTATTATTTGTACCCTGTAAGGAAGTATTTTTTATTGTTTAAAGATTGAAGAAAATATTGTGTGGGAAATATATGACAAAGATATGGGTGCGAAACAGTAGTAGTATTTGGGCACAGCATAGTAGTGGTATATGGATGCATGTTTATATGTAAAATCAAAGATATAAACCAGCGGCTCTACACTTGTAATGAAAATGCAGCTCCCAGCAGGCCTATCAAGGTGTGCTGGAAGTTGTAGTTCCACAGGAGCAGGAGGGTGACGAGGTGCAAGTATGTCTATCATTGGATGTGAGTCATTAGTGCTGCTGGTATGTAGCTATTATAGTGGAATATATTTGCTTAGTTGAAAATAATAGGTGACGGCAGCATGAGTAACCGAGTTAAAGTTTAACCAATGTCTTTGCTGGTGTGTCACACAGAATTACAGAGCTGCGGTTCACATTGCTTACTGGTGATACACAAACTGTCACTGAAGCTAATAATTTTAATGTTTGCATGTGTCCTCCCACAATTCCAATCACAGCGCCTGCCAAATTTATAGTTTTCATTTCTGGAGCGCCTTGTTTCATGAATAAAATTCTACTAAAACAGTAAAGACTGACAAACACATAGATGACCTCTGTGAAATCCCTAGTATGTGCTCTCACCTAAGTGCATAGAAAATGGCAACAGTGTCACACAGAAAAGTGCACAAGGATGTGATTTATTGCAAGCCCCCT
Source organism: Phyllomedusa bahiana (assembly GCA_025379985.1). Lineage (NCBI taxonomy): Eukaryota > Metazoa > Chordata > Amphibia > Anura > Hylidae > Phyllomedusa > Phyllomedusa bahiana. The sequence continues at coordinate 17,643 of JAODAL010007680.1, forward strand.
CTAAAAAGTGATAGGCCCCTGCTACACCTCATATCCTGATCCACCTCCTGGCCAGAAGGCACCTGCAAGTTGCACAGGACAAGTGGTCTCCTCTGCCAAGGCTCAGGAAGACCCATCCTAGTCCAGGCATCAGTCCGGGTGATGAGCCCAAATGTCAACCTTTGGAACGGAATACCAGAACTGCAGTAAATACTGACACCGAGTGCAGTAATAGAGAAGGGGAGATGTAGCCTGGCAGCAGAAAAGGGGTAAGGTTTTTCATTAGAGGAAGGCATCATGGCGGCGTGTTGAGACCTACTTGCTTTGATTGTTCCACTGAAATTTAAATATTCTAAAAGGCTAATAGGAAAAGAGCAGAGGCTCTGCAGCGCCACCTTATGAATATAGCACTTGTCAAGTCACATCTGGCTTATTGAGCCTTGCAATGTGAATGGGATTATAAAGCCAAACCATTTAGCTCATCTGCAGACGGCTGCTTCGGGGTTGCTCCTCATCAGTGCAGAGTAGGATACTAGCTGTGTGGGTGAAAGGCCTGGAGTGTAGCTCAACTCAAAAGGGGTAGGATTCTACTCAGGACTGGGACAAGGTGTTTTAGTGCCATAGGCAAATAAAGCGCATAGCGCCACCTCTCTCGATGTATAACTCAGTCCACTCCATACCTACATGCACCCCCTTCCTGTCTGTGATGAAGTAGCATCCTACACAGTCACCTACCCACCGTCTCAGTCCTGGTTCTACTCTGCACTGAATAAGGACAACACCCCAAAACAGCTGTCTGCAGATAAGGTAACTGGCATGGCTTTATTATTCACAATGCTCATGAGAAAAGAGCAGAGACTCTACAATGCTACCTTATGAATGTAGCACTCGTCAAGTCGCATCGGACTCACCGAGCCTTGCAATGTGAATGGGATTAATAAAGCCATGCCAGTTAACTTATCTGCAGACAGCTGTTTCGGGTGTTGCCCCTCATCGCTGCAGAGTAGAACCTTACCCCTTTTTTAGTTAGCTACTCTCCATGCTTCTCACCCAGCCAGCCAATGTCCTACACTGCACTGATGAAGGACAACACCCCCAAACAGCTGTCTGCAGATGTGTAACTGGCAAGGCTTTGTTAATCCCATTCACATTGTAAGGCTTAGGGTATGTTTACATGGTGTGTTGGGTCCGTGTGAACACGCTTTTAGACGCGTGTTTGGATCCGATCCTAAACGGACCCAAACAAGCATCTAAAAAATAGCAGAGTGATTTTACATTGCTTTTAATATGAGACACGGATCGGCGTTCACACAAGTAATCTGATGCGTCTCACTGCGTCTTTCGGATCCGTCTCAAGAATTGATATGTCAATTCTTGGACCGAAAAACGCAGCAGGAGCCCTATAATAAACTATAGGGCACGATCCTGCTGCATGTTCAATACGTGTTGGATCTGTTTTGGATTCGATCACCGTGGCGTTTTTCTATGCAATTTTCAGATCCAACACGGATCCAAAATCTGATCCAAAACCGCCGTGTGAACGAGCCCTTAGTGAGTTAGGTGCAACTTGACGAGCGCTACATTCAATAGGTTGCTCTGTGAAGTCCCAGCTCTTTTTCTATAGGCCTGGTAATAATAGGCAGATTTGTGTTTCGTTCATCTAGGCGACCTTCCCTGGTTGTCACTCAGCATCTGTTTCTGTAACTAGATTTTTCAAGGACTTTAATAAAGACTTAGGGCGACATGTCCCAACTCGCCAACGCCTGTTTTTTTGTTCTATTTTGCAACAAACCCACTTTTTACACCATATTCTTGTTGTAAATGAACTGTCCATGCCTAAATATGGTGCACTGTGCGCCCCCGTCACGAAATGCGCCTATTGAGGTGCCTTACATATGTTAGGCGCCCCCGTCGGGCAATGAGCTTCGATAGACGCATGCCATATACTACCAATGATATGCTATGTGCCGCCCCTATTTTGATACGATGCCCCCTTTTTTGATACAATGACCCCTTTTTTGATGCAATGCCCCCTTTTTTGATGCAATGCGCCTAAAATGGCACATCGTAACAAAAAAGGGCGCATTGTATAAAAAAGGGGGCATCGTATCAAAAAAGGGGGCATTGTATCAAAAAAGGGGGTATTGCACCAAAAAAGGGGCATTGTATCAAAAAAGGGGGCATTGTATCAAAAAAGGGGGCATTGCAGCAAAAAGGGGGCATTGTATCATAAAGGGGGCATTGTATCACAAAAGGGGGCATTGTATAATAAAGGGTATTGTATCGAAAAAAGGTCATTGCATCAAAAAAGGGGGCATTGCATCAAAAAAGGGGGCATTGTATAAAAAAAGGGCATTGTATCAAAAAAAGGGCATTGCATCAAAAAAAGGGCATTGCATCAAAAAAGGGGGCATTGTATCAAAAAGGGGGGCATCGTATCAAAATAGGGCGCATTGCTCAACTCGCGGCACATAGCATATCATTGGTAGTATATGGTATGCGTCTATCGAGGCTCATTGCCCGACAGGGGCGCCTAACATATGTAAGGCACCTCAATAGGCGCATTTCGTGACGGGGGCGCACAGTGCACCATATTTAGGCATGGACAGTTCATTTACAACAAGAATATGGTGTAAAAAGTGGGTTTGTTGCAAAATAGAACAAAAAACTGGCGTTGGCGAGTTGGGACATGTCGCCCTAAGTCTTTATTAAAGTTTATTAAGTTTTCTATGCAAGGTATACCTGACACCAATTTTTAGAAAGTATCAGACTTTCAGGCGCACTTTACACTGATTTAATGTGCCTAAAAGTGGCATAGATACTCCACTTTTCGGACATGTCGCCCTAAGGCTCTGTTCACATCTGCGACGGAGGCTCCATTGCAGAATTTTTTTTCAGATTTGATAAGAGAAGTAGTGTTGCATGCAGATGTGGTGCAGTATATAGTGTGCCGTATATGTGAATATGGGGTGCAAAAATAAGGAAAAGCTAATATGTCTTTGTGAGTAAATACTTGCATGCCCTAAAAAAAGAACACGTTTGGAGTATTGTTTCTTAGAAATCTGTTTGGTACCATTGATGGTAATTGATCACTGGGTGATTATAGGGGTTTTCAATAGAAATTTAACCCGTACTTACCTCTCCCATCACCCCTGTTCCGGCACTGCAATATTTCCAGTGTCCTCACTAATTACATCACCTTCATGGATTATGTGAGCCATGAACTTGGGCGTAAGTATAGCCATAGCAGACATGGTGGCTGCTATGGGTCCCAAAGGTTGAGTGGGCCCCACTTGGGTACAAGAACATTGTTCTTTTCTGTAGGGACCAAGTAGTTGGTAAATATCTGTTCAACTACTGCTATGTGGGTTCCCTGATATATGGCGGTATTATTTATACCTTTTTATTGTGGCTAGTCATGCTGGTGTTTTAGTTTATTGTCACCAGGTGGTGGGGCCCCATCTTATTATGCAAGAGGGCCCTTTGAATTCTAGTTTCGTCCCTCTTTATCATCAGTGAGGGACAGAGGGACCACTGGAGCTCTGGCAGTGCTGGAATGGTGGTGATGGTGGAGGTAAGGATGGGTTAAATTTCTAGTTAAAGGGGTTGTCTCATACAGGATTGCGTTTGTTTGTTAAAGATCTTGCAAAAATAAGTCACTTTGAAATATGGTCTATTAAACAGTGTTCCCTTTCCTGATTCCCTCTTGTATGGGTGCATCAGCTCCTCAGGTCGATGCTCAGACCTTTTGGACTATCCTGATAGGCTGCCAACAGGTTGCTATAGCTAAGACCTGTTGATCTCCCGATAGGCTGCCACATGGTACTATAGCTACAGCCTTTCTATCTCCCCCAGATAGGTGCCAGCACTGGTTGTTTTAAGCTATGACCTGTTTTCCCCTCTGAAGGGGGGCCAGCATGGTCACTATAGCAAAGACCTGCTATCTCCCCAGATAGGCGGCCCCAGCATGCTTGCTATGCTACAGCCCGTTTGATCTTCATGATGGGGCTGCCAGCGTGGTTGCTAATTACCAAACCCTGTTTTGATCTACCCGATGGCTGCCAGCATGGTTGTATAGCAAAAGCCCTGGCTTCTACTGCGCCTAGTGAACCCAGAAAAACACGACTAAATTCAAAATGAAAAAAAAAAAAAGGATTGAGGTAAGATGAATCAAGTCTGAGGCAACCCCTTTTAACCAGGGAAAGATGCGGGGGAAAGGTTTAAAAAGTATTGTAAAACCCTTTTAAAATGGGTTGACTCTAAAACACCCTGACGATGTCACATTGATTGGACAGCACAGTTTTTTGGGGGGTCCATAACCCAAAAATTGTTAACTTCTTTATACTTTCAAAGGGAAATAACTAAGAATAGTTTTGTTTAAAAAAATGTATTTTTGCCTAGAATTTTTTTTTTTATGGCCAATAAAAATATTTTAAAGGGTGATGGTAATAAATGGATGTCATGTCAACACTTATTTTCCTGTATTGTAGGTGAACCAAGGAAGTTTGACCCAAAGTTCAAAGGACCCATTGGAAACAGGTATGTCTGTCCGGGCAAACAGCACTTTATAGCTTTATATTCAGCATCTGGCCTCATTGTTGCATCACTTTCTATTTTTAGAGTTTGCACAGGACCAAGAGTTTTTTGGTCACATTAGGGTCCGTCCACAAGACAATTATTTCCAGCCGGATTCAGATTTTAGAAACGGTAAAAATCCGACTGTAAAACCATCCCCATAGACCTCAAATGAAAATCCAAGTTACAGTCCATCCGCCACTGGGGTTTCTGAGAAAAGGTTTAAAAAAACCCTTGTTTTTTTAAAAAATTTAAAAACGCGTTTGTCTTCGCCGTTTTCAATGAAAAGTTTGTCCCAAACATTTCTTTTTTATACGTGCCCAAAACCCATAGGGGAATGGACTCGTTTTGACTAGAGAAAAAATTTGCCTAAAAATTTTCAATAAAAACCCCCTTTGACGCGGTTCCAGTGGGAATCGACCAAATTTTTTTGGATTGTCGTATTGACGTGTCTTTACAGTTAATATTATTATGTTTTATTTGCTTTTGATTTGGCGACAGACTCTTGGGTTTACAGAACTGCAAAAATCCAAATTCCCACAGGGTAAATATAGGAATAACAATACCTCTAACAAAAATTCCAAAAAAAAAAAAATTTTAAAAAAAAATAACCTTTTAAATTTAAAAAAATTATTAAATTCAATCTATCTTAAATAATTAAAAACTATCTTAGATAGGGAAAAACATCCAAAGAAGCCCTACTTAGTCCTTCTCTTGTACTGGGCTATAGGTGACCTTAGCGGAGACCCCCCCCCCAACAAGGGGACCCGCAAAAAGCCCCTCTTCTTTTCCTGCAAGCTCTATATAAAAAGAAGGTTACCCTCAAAAACCCAAGGGCAAAAAAAATCGAGCCCATATAGCAAAAAGTATTAAAGTACAACCAGCCGCTGTGATATTCCTTGAGACACACCAGTCTGAGGTACTATGTATTTTTCTCATGTTTAGCAATAAATACTGTGCAATCTTGAGAATTCTATATCCCATCTTTTTACCCCATTGAAAAGTCCCTGAGAGGGGGAAATAAACACTTTCTGGGGGGATTTTTACATCTGTTTTGGGGGGTTTTTCTGCCTTGGCTTGTTGAGGGTAACATTTTTTTTTATTAGGGCAGTTCAAAAGGATAGGAGCTTTTGCGGGGTCGCCCTTGTTGGGGCGGGGTCTCCGCTAAGGTACACCTACTAGCCCAGTACAAGAGAAGGGACTAAGTAGGGCTATTTGGGAAAGTTGCCCCCCATCTAATTTTATTTTAAAATAAGTTTAAATTTAGTTTTGATACTTTTAGAAATGAAAATTAAAGGTTATTTTTTTAAAGGAATAATTCTTTTTTTGGACTTTTGTTTTCAGCACTGTACAAAAAAATATCCGTGGTCCCCCCCCGCACCCCCTCGCTCCCCCCGCACACGCCCGTTTTTTCCTAATCCGCCATAAGTTTGACGCATGTAGAATTTTTCAGACCATTTGCTGATGGATAAAATGAATTTTAGTTCTGCTTACCTTTAACACTTTAATTTTGTTATCATATCGCCTAAGCCATACTTGTCAGTTTTTCAGAGGAGACATCAGGGAGATTCTGAAAAAGGGATGTATAAGGGATATATGTTCTTGACCTTATGCAGTACCCATTGGAATAGGACAGGCCTCCAACCCCTGGTATTTGAATATGTCACACTCCAAGATGAATAAAGACACCCTAAATTAATATAGTCCCTATGAAAAACTTAAAACTGATCCCACACCCAAACCCCCCCAAAAAATAGAAACCCAAAAGAAGATCTCACCCTTTGCCCCATAAACAGCAAAATAAATGCTCCAGACGAGACACCCTAACTAAAAACAGACCCCTGGAACACACCCCGTAATTACAGACCTAGGGAAGACGTCCTAAATACATACAGACCCCCTAAAAAACGCACCCCAAACTAGAATCTGTAACTAAACACAGACTGCCAGAACGTACTGCATAAAAATTAAAACCCCAAGGTAAAAGTCCTAAAATAAAAAATGGACACCAATCTAGACTCCTTACATAAATACAGACCCCAGACCAGACTCATTAACTAAATAAATACTGACCAAAAAAATATAGACAAACACAGACCCCAGATCAACTTTTTAAATAATAAAAAAAACCCCCTAGACAGCTAAAAAAAATCCATGAGAACCCTAGGTTTATACCAGACCCCTGAACAAATGTGGACCTCAGACCAGACTCCCTAAACAAAGATAGACCCCCTGAAAATCCCCTTTAACCCCAAAAGCAATTTCAACCAAAAAAAAACCCCGTTAAGAAAAGCAACCTCAGGGCAACCCCCTTTAAGCAAGTAAGGGGACCAGACCGACACCCATAATAAAAAAAAGACCCCCAATTTCCCTTTTAAACAGACCCCAGTAAGCCTTCTAAATTTAAACAGAACCCAAAGGGTTCTTTAAATAAATGCATCCCCCCAAAAGTACAAAAGCTATGAAAAAACCCCCCAAGCTTTTGCCCCGACCCATAACAAATGGGACTTCAACCAGACTGCCCAAACAAATACAGATCCCTCAAAAAATGCACCTACTAGACCATATAAATAAATCCAGACCCCAAAATAGACCCTCTTAAGAAATACAGACCCTCAGGAAATTCTCTAAGAAAGTACAGACCCCAGACCAGACACCCTTAATAAAAACAGACCCTCAAAACCCCCCCCCCCCCAAAAAAATTTTGAAAATTTTTTTCCAAATAATCCCTTTAAAAAATTTCCAAAGGCTAAAATAGCCCCCTTTAGAAATACAGCGACTTATCAGGACTAAGGAAACCCCAAAGCTCTAAATTTTTAAGAAATGGCAGGAGTTCATAGTAACTTTTAACCCCCCCGGAGATCAAGGAGATCCCCTCCCCCTGAAAAACATCTCTCGATTGTCATTTTCCCCCAAAAACGACACTACAAAAAAAGCGGTCCATGCCCTTGTATCTCTCGCCAGACTATGCAAAATCCTTTAGTGGGGTCCCAGCTAGCACCCTCGTCCCTCAATCCCTCCTTAACTTGCTGCCCGTCTTATCCACCTTCTCCTCGCTACTCCTTGCCTTCCCCTCTGCCCTCCTTTCCTGGCTTCCCCTTTCCCAGCGAATTTTATTTCAAAATACTAACCCTGCCTACAAGGTCTCCATGCCTCTCCCCCCCATATATCTCTGCCCCAATTTCCAAATATCTCCCTCACACACTCTACGCTCCTCACAGGACCTTCTCCTCTGCTCTCCCTTATCAGCTCCTCACACAACCGTCTCCAAGACTTCTCCCGTGCTTCACACCACACTCTGGAACTCACTGCCCCACACATCAGATCTTCTCCACTTTCACCAGCTTCAAAAGCAACCTGAAAAACCCATTTCTTCAGGCTTGCCTATAACCTTCACTAAACTTGTCACTACTTCCTCCACAGACATGTCTGCCCCTCACCTCCTGTCTCTTTCCCCCTCCTTGTAGATTGTAAGCCCTCGCGGGTAGGGTCCTCTCTCCCTCTGTCGTGCCAATTGTCATTATCCCTTATCACTGTACTCGTTATGTAATGTTATGTATGTACCCCCCTCGAATGTACAGCGCCCTGGAATCAATGGCGCTTTAAAATAAATAATAATAATAATCATGCAGCCTTTTGTCTACACCTCCTGGTATCTCTCCTCTCGACTAGCGGGCACTCTGGGGGCTTTGGATGTCTGTATCCCATAACATGGGTGCTTTATCTCAGCCATATCCTGACACCACGCCCTGGATACTCCCTGGGTAACTGTGCGTCAGAGTTGGGGGTGAATTTGTCCTCTATCTATTTCTCTCCCTCAGGCTTTGGTGGACGAGGGCCGTGTGACGATTCCGCAGCATTGTATCACCACAGTATTTGTTATCACCTTTTATTCCAGACATTACTTGATTACATAGGTGTATGTGATTATGTCTCTTATACATAACTGCTTATGAGTACCACTGTTCTGTGTTGTTTTGTTTTTTGTTTTTTGGGGGGGGGGGGTACTTTTTTATTTTTTGTTTTCTTTCTTTAGTGAAGATGGAGACTTCTTTTGCTTCATTCTTATTATTATGATACCAAAGTATGTCATTAGTGCTATTTTGTACTTTCATTGCTTAGTACTTTTCTTATCTGTAGTAATGATGCCTTATATTATTTCTTTGTGTGTCGAGTAGTATCTCATCTAATAGAAAGTTATTATATGTTTTTGTTATTGTAAAATTTAATAAAAATTATGTTAACAAAAAAAAAGAAAAAAGAAATACAGACCCTTAGGACAGACTCTCAAAGCAAGTACAGACCCTTGAAACACACTACTTAAATACAGACCCCCAGAATAGACCCTATTAATAAATACAGACCCCAAAATAGACCCTATTAATAAATACAGACCCCAAAATAGACCCTATTAATACATTCAGAACCCAAAATAGACCCTATTAATACATTCAGAACCCAAAATAGACCCTCTTAAAAAATATAGGCCCTTAGGACAGCCTCTCTAAGCAAGTACAGACCCCAGACCAGACACCCATAATAAAAACAGACCCTTAGAACATACCTCCTTAATACAGACCACAGCAAAGACTTCCTAAATGAATACAGACCCCAGACCAGCCTCATTAAATATATACAGACCTTTTAGGCAAATATAGACCCTTATAACAGGACCCCTAAGTAAATGCAGACACCAGGCCCGACACCTAGAAAAAATGAAGCCTGAGATGAAACTCCCTAAACAAAAAACGGACCCTTGACCAGATAACTCAACAAACACAGCTCCCAGATCACCTAATTAGTACAGACCCCAGACCAGACTCCTTAAATACATACTGACCCTTTACAACAGCTTCTCTAAAGTACAGACCCCAGACCTGACTCTCTGAACAAATGCAGCTCCCAGACTTACTAAATACAGACCCCAGAATGGACACTCTTAATAAATACAGATCATCAGAACAGCATCTCTAAAAATATGTACAGCCCTAGACCAGAGTCCCGAAACAAATACAGACCCCAGATCAGACTCCTTAAATAAAATGAGACCCTCTAGACAAAAACAGACCCTCATAACAGAATCCCTAAGGAAATACAGTCAAAAGATCAGACGCCTAAACAAGTACAGATCCCTGACTAGACCCCTCATGAAATCTCCCAGACCAACTAGTAAATACAGACCTCAGGATAGACCCCTTAAATAAATACAGATCCTTTACCACAGCCTCTCTGAAGTACAGACCCCAGGCCAGACTCCTAAAAAAAAAACCCTGAAAAATAAAACTCCTGAATGGCAGGACAGACTATTGTCACTTTACAGTTGGCGCTGCTTATCTCTCTATTTTCTCACTACAAATAGTAGGTAATGCCCGAATGATCACGCTATTGTTCTCTGGACCACAGAAACATACGTAGCAATATATGAAAGGATAAAGGGGTAATCTTTTTCTGCACTGGGGAGGGTGTTTATACGCACTTATCAGGTTATTGCTCTTTAAGGGAATCTGTCGCCAATTTTTTTTTTACTTATTAAATCAAGCCCCTGATCCATCTTCTTTTCCTCTCAGTCGTTTTTATTTCATGATTGTAGATTTCTCTATTCGGCTGGCTATATGATTGTGGGGAAGACATTCTTGTTTGCACGGCTTTAACAGCAGTCAGAGAGATACTTTACAGCAGCTTCATGCACATAGGAGCCTTAAAGGGGTTTTGCCACGATGTAATGTTGACGTGGGATCCTCCAAAATGGGTTTTTAATCACTTTTCTAAATATATGTGATTAAAAAAAATTGCAGTCTGAGAGAGCTACAGCCTTCCTTACATGCCCTTGGTTACTTCAAAGCTTCTATTAGATACGACCTGACAAGAGCTGCTGTCTGCTGGCCGGGCTTGCCAGAGAGAGCTTCTTATCTGATGAGACTGAGCTGCAGAAGTTTTTAAGGCACCGGGGTAGAAATATGTTTTCTTTTGTATACAGGATAAACTAATTGTAGTGTGATTAGATCCCTGCTTTATCTGATGACAGGGAACATGAAGGAGCTTTCAAGCTGCTGTGGAGAAAAGGTGTTGTCTTTTCTATACAGAATCCACAAGTTGTAGTTTGATTATTTCAGTGAACATGTCACACGATCCCTTATGCAGCTTTGTGCTCTGGCTGTGTGCGTCTCTCTCTTTTTCAGCTCTGTGGTTTGTTTACATTAGCTTCTTAGCAGATAAGGCTCCTCCTGACAGTGCAGTCTGAGGCTGTGTTTTGCTGTATTGAGAATCCACTCTTGTACTGTTTATTATTTCACTTAAGTTTTGAGACGCTTCCTTGGATTCTTCACTCCTCACTCGCCCCCACCCCCTCTCCCCTGCAGCTTCATGACTCAGCGTGATTTGTTTACATCCTGCTCTCATGTTGACAGGAGGTACGTACCTGGCCTCTTGGCAAATCCCCTTTAAGACAGATTCTGTCCCATAGACTTGTGTAGGAGAGATTTCATTGTGAAGGGAGGGGAGAGGGGGAGCTGTGACCTCTCCTCTTGTGACTGGTGGATCCTGTGGTATCTGTACACAATGGTGTCTCCTTTCAGTTTGAACCTCTTTGTGCTGATAATGAGCAGACACTGCTGAAAAGCTCTCTAAACAGAGCAGTAAGTGTCAGACGATTATTAGGCCTAGTGGCCAAAGTGAGAACTGCAGGACTTAAGAAGTATTAAAAAAATATTGAAAGTGATCTGGAAAATTAAAACAAAAACAACCAAAAATTCCTACAAAATGTGTTTAACATAAAAATGTGAGTTAAACAATAAGTCATTTTTTGATGACACATTCCCTTTATGAAATACACTTCTCAGACCAGAGCCGACCAGAATGAAGGACCGTCGAGCAATCCTCTCACTGCTGTGCTATCAGAACTCATAGAAGTAAAGTCACAGAGTGTAATGTACATAAGGGAACTTGAAAAATGTATATAAAAAAAACCAACAACCCACTTAAAAAAAAATCTATTTGATAGTCGCATATTGCTTGTCAATATGTGAAAAGAAACATTTTGATGGTAGCAACCCTTCCTAAGTCCTTGAGGTTTCCCCTTTTTTGGGAGTCTACTGGACAGTTGGCAAGTATAATGTTCTGGGATTGGGGACTCTGTTGCAGTCACTGCCTAAATCCAACCAGTCTGGAGTTGTTTAGTTACCAGCACCTTCATGAAGCGCATTGTCTTGTTACGTAGTTTCTGAGGAATTCGGTCTTTTGAGTTCTGTAGAATAAAGGTTTTCTCACCATGCTATTTTACAGAGCTGCTGCCAGCATCAGGCATGCACTTCCTGTTCAGACTGTGGGTGATTCTATAGCTTCAGACTCACACTCCCTGTTCAGGCTGTGGGTGGTTCTTTAGCTTCAGGCTCCCACTTCCTCTTCTTGCTGTGGGTGTCTCTACAGTCCCAGTCTCCCACTTCCTGTTCAGGCTGCAGGAGGTTCTACAGCTTCAGGCTCCCACTACCTCTTCTTGCTGTGGGTGTCTCTACAGCCCCAGTCTCCCACTTCCTGTTCAGGCTATGGGTGGTTCTTCAGCTTCAGACTCCCAATTCCTTGTTTAGGCTGTGGTCAGTTCTACAGCTTCAGGTTCTCACTTCCTGTTCAGGCTGTGGTCGGTTCTACAGCTTCAGGCTCCCACTTTCTGTTTAGGCTGTTGGCAGTTCTACAGCTTCAGGCTCCCACTTCCTGTTCAGGCTGTGTGCGGTTCTACAGCTTCAGGCTCCCACTAACTGTTCAAGCTGTGGGCATTTCTACAGCTTTGGGCTCCCATTTCCTGTTCAGGCTGTGGGCAGGTCTACAGCTTCAGGCTCCCACTTCCTGTTCAATCTGTGGGTATTTCTACAGCTTCAGACTCACACTTCCCGGTGGGCAGTTTTACAGCAGTGATTGTCATATCAGCTCTGTTATTCCTGTTACAGTTACATGAGTGCAGGAGGTTTATTATCTGTAGTGTCCAATGTTACAGAGCTCTAAGGCTTAAAACTTGTCATGAACTTAAAGAGGTTTTGCCATGATCTAATGTTGATGTGGGATCCTACAAAAGGGGTATTTAATCACTTTTCTAAATATATGTCATCAAAAAAAGTGAAGCCTCTGAGAGCTACAGCCTTCCCTACATGCCCTTGGTTTCCTGACAGTTTACATTAGAAACGACCAGGAGCTGACTGGAGCTGATCTGGCCATGCTTGAGTTGTTTCCACTTCTTATCTGATGGCAGGGAACGAGCTTTGAAGGGACTGGGGAGAAAGATACTGTGTCTTTTGTATACAGAATCCACTGGTTGTAATGTAATTATCTGAGTAAACATGCAGATGCTCCCTGGATCAATTGCTCAGCCCCCTCCCTCTCCCACTGCAGCAGTTCGTGAAGGAATGAAAGGCGGCTGCCTGCTGAGCTTATCTTCTCTCCTGAGCAAATAAGAGGGAGAAATAAAATGCATATAGCTTGTGCACTATACAGTTCTCATCTGTGGATTAGCCAAACAAAATGTTTGCTCAAATACAGAGACTGACTATCAGGAGTGTGCATGGGAGGTGGAGTGATGACATCACAGAGGAGGTACTTGTTTTTTTAAACACAGGAACACAACGCCCCTTTATTCAAGCCTCAAAAAGGGAGTATCAGCCTGTTAGGTAAGGAACTCACTTCTTGGCAAAACCCCTTTAAGAAAACAACCTTCTGTGCTAGAAATAAGACTCAGCAGAGAGTGACTCACCTTGATCAGACGGCAGCTTGTGGAGCAATCAGAAAAGAGAAAGAGCAGGGAAAGGTGTTGATAACTAAGAGAAATTTGTGTGCACTAGAGGTAGATAAAATCTTCTTTATCTTCTCAACAAAGCAAGATTAAAACAGTAATGTATTTGGTAATCACCTTCATTTATCTGTTCCTACATGTTAAAACTTAATCATTGTGGTGAGGAAACCCCTTTAACCTAATTAAGAGATAAACACTTTCCATCACTTAATACAGGGCACGGAAAAGGGCTCTTTTTTGGCAGTGGAACAAGCTTTTGAGACTAGCACATCCCAGTCTGACCACTCTTGGTGCCCCACGCGTTCTTTATAAACAACCATCAAGCTGTCTGACTTGTTTTTTCTGCCAACCTGGTAGGATTGTGTGAATTCGACAGATGCCACCATTGAAAAGGATCCGGAAGAATTCCAAAAATGTATCTTTGTGAACATTGCCATAGATGCCCCCACATTCTCCGCAGCCTGACAACAACATCGATTCATTCCTCTCCCTTCCAAGAGCGCACAGAGTGTGTGTCGTTTCCATGCCATTCCCAGTGTTCGACGGCCTCATGAATACAGAGCGCTCTCCTCTTCTATTTTTACTGCCCCGTCCACTACCCCGGTGCACTTCAGAGCAGCCAAATGAGGGACATTACATTTACAGCAGAGCGGCAATGATCTGGATGATGATCTGCTTTCTGTACTGCGCTTTTATAGAGGAACTAAATAGGGAAATCTGTCAGAGCTGAAAGGGCGCCAAAGTAGCGTCCAAATTCACACACCAGCTCCACAGATATGAATGCAATATATTTAAAGGGGTTTTGCCACAACGTAAAATTGACATGGGAAGCTGCAAATGAAATAACAAACATTTACACCATTCATTATTATTAAAAATTCTGGACCGTTTTTGTCTTAGCTGCTCCTTTAGTGATCCATATTGTACAGCTCATCTCCAGAGGATACGACCAGTGATGAGAGCTCCTCACTCCTGGTCGCACATGCTCAGACATCACCTCTCAGGCAGCTACTGAGTGTTCAAACCCCAGGTGCTGTCACTCTACTCCCGTCCTCTGTACTCCTTAGTAATTAGTCAAATAGTGCAAATAAATAAAAAATAAACCTCAATGAGGTCTGTGCATTGATAAAGAGAAATAAAATCCACAGGTTTAGTTCCGCAGGGATTTGAACCTAGGACCCTTGTGCCTGGAGGCAAAAACTTTACCTCTCAGCTACTCACAATGCTTTACATAAATAGACCTTTCTTTGACTACAGAGAGGAAAGGCCTGGTGATGTCATCCTGCTTTGTCACATGATCTGCAATTCAAACAAATCACACACGCCCACTTCTGAGCCCACAGAGCTGAAGAGCAGGATACAGGAGGTATGAAATGAGATCGTGGCAAAACCCCTTTAATAGGATCGGGCTCTGGTTAAAAAGCCCTAAAGTCTGGATTGCTCATATACGTTGGTTGACCAGGTGTGGCGTAAATACAGAATCATTGACTTACTTCGGCCATCAATTCACACCTTTGGTTTGACCAATGCCTATGGTAAAGGGAGAACAGCTGTCTGACCGGGCAAGGATGACAGGTAGGTGGAGGTAGGTGACCATCTAGGGTTTTCCTACCAGGAAGGTGGCACAAGTGAGGAATGGTCCAAGAAGCTGAACCTGCTCCACACACGCCGGAACTTGACTTCGGTGGCGGTGACCGGAAAAAAAATTCCGATCCCGGACATTTACTTAGATGTTAATTCAACAGCAGTTATACAGAAGGGAAGGAACGCCCCATAATATCTCTCGGTAGGCTCCCCATGACATAAACAGGGGGCGCTGATCGGCAGTCACAGCTGCTGGGAGTCTAAGGACCGCCATCTTATTGCCCTTATTATACTCTGCCAGAGGTTGGTGTAATAGGGGAGCTGTGACTGAACACTATTCTGCAATATATAAGTATTGCAGACTAGTGTGCAGTCACAGCTCCTTGGCTATGTTCACACAGCGTAATTGCGGAGCGTACAGTACGGCCACAATTATATCGGGCTATTTGAAAGTCGCGCTGATACGTGCGTACTCCCGCAGCGCAGGGGGAGGGGGGGCGTAAGCCTGCCGGTCCCATTGACATGCATTACTCTCAGTGCGTATTCGCCGCAAGTAATTGACATGTCACTTATCTCCCTGCGTGTACAATACAATCATATGGTGCGAGCGGGGAGAGGAGACATAATCCATAGTTCTCTACGAGAACTATGGATTACCGTAATTTCGGCGCGCATCTCGCTCGTATCAGAGCGCAAATACGACGCGAAACGCGCGAAGAAATTTGCCCGTGTGAACATATCCTTTGGCTTAGGTAATGTTCACAGGGCTTATTTTGACGTGGTTTTGGACAAGGTTTTCGGAGCGTGTCCTCGCCCAAAACCTGGTCCAAAACACTTCCAAAATGTCCCCAGTTCATTTCATTGATTCCTATGTAAAATCTTATTGTAGTTCACACATGACGAGGTTTTTACTCGCTTCTTTGGAAGCGCTGAAAAAGAAGTGTCATGTCAATTCTTGAAGTGCGTTTTTTAGTGCGGTTTTCGGCATGGTTTTTGTCCTGTCTATTAATTCGTATGGGTGAAAACCTCGTCAAAATCCTCGCCCAAAACCTCGCCGAGAAACAAATATAAGGGTTTGTTCACATAGAGTTTTCACTCCGTGTTACAAGCGCTTTTGAGATCCATCTCGGAGACCGACTGGACGGACCCAGAGATGGATCTAAACAATTAGCAGTGAGATTATCACTGCGGGCTATGAGGAAGATGCTGCAGCGTTCACATGAGAGATCGCAGCTGCGTGTTTCCATAGCGCAGCTCGGGTCCGTTTTTGAAAGAATTGCATGTCAATTCTTTCAAAGACGGACCCGAGCTGCGCTATGGAAACACGCAGCGGCGATCTCTCATGTGAATGCCGCTGCGTCTTCCTCTGCGATTAGCGGAGAAAAGCCCTCCCCCTTCACATTGAGATGTTCATAAACCATCCGAAAACCGGACGGAAGAATGAACATCAACAATGTTTTCCATAGAGGCCCCATGTAAAAGTTTGCGGCCGGTTTTTCAGCCCAGGTCCCACCCCTGGTCGTAATCAGGAACGCGTGTCTGAGGGAAATGCAGGAAACAGGTCGCAGACGGGAGCGCGCAGGAGGACGTGTGCAGGTCCTGCAGCAGAGAGAGGTCATGTGCAGTCCCATGTAAACACAAACAGATAAAGCGTATAGTTTTGTTCTGCAGATCTGTAGAGGTCAGAGGTGTAATAATCTGCAGGATATATCACTATGTGAGAGAGACAGAGAAAAAAAATCACTCCATTTCAGAAGCTCTGCTTAGCAACAAGTATAAACGGCTGCCTAATGATGAAATGAGAATACCCTTTTAAGGAAACTTTTCCTGCATCCTGGAATAACCCCTAAGGAGACTGTCCTAAAATAGTTTTATTATCGCAGTTGCTATTGTGACAAGTAGGAGTGTGAGTTGGTTTAAGCTTCCCCCACTGCTATTTGTATCCCACCAGACAGGGCCGGACTGGGACTAAAAAGCAGCCCTGGCACAAAACGCCCACATATAATATCTACCTCCGAAATTTACCTCTGTCACGGACCTCACCACTTTCTAAAATAAACACTGCTAACATAAGCAAGAAAGTAAAAGAGGTACAGAGAAACCCCTAATCACAGGGTCAGGTGTGCACTCGCAATCAGGGACACATCTACGCTGCCACTACACAAGCGCCGATATAGCCTGCAATGATACCATATAGAGGCCACATAGTGGTTAGCCACCAGCTCAGGTTGCATCACATGACTGTGAATACTGCACTGATCCAATATAGAAGCAGAATAACCCCTGACATTCAGGGACTCACAGGAGACGTCATCTCTGATGTGAGTTGGTCTCGTCCTTTTCTTCTCCATCTGGCCCAAACCTCCATGATGTCTTCTCTGATGAGTCGTTCTCTTCCCTTTCTTTCTCCGTTCGGTACAGAATGCAATGACGTCTTCTCCTGACCACTACTCGTCCCTGTAGAATTTACCACATACACACATCTTAGTATCTCACTTTTCCAGCACTTTTCTATCAATTCCCACTTCTGTACAAACTCCCCATCCATAGCACCCCAAATAGTAATAATACCCCCTTTAGTGCCCTACACAGCTAAAGTGCTTCCAGACGATATAGGGCCCCCATTTGTGCCACTGATGGGTAGGTACACACCCCATGTAGTAGACAGCCCCCAAATTAGGCAGGCAGATAGGTAAACGCTTCTTTTAGGTACTTTAGACCCTAAATATTAGATACAAAAAAGGCAGATAAGTAGGTAAACAGGTAGATCCTCATTAGATAGCCTCCCCCAGTAGTTATATAGGTAGACAGGGCCTCCTCCAGGTGTTAGGTAGATAGATAAGGCATCCCCCAAGTAGTTATATAGGTAGACAGAGCCTCCCCCAGTAGATATATATTCAGGGCCCGCAGAGCAGATATATAGATAGTCAGAGCCTCCTTCAGTAGATAAATAGATAGTCAGAGACCCCAGAGCAGATATGTAGGTAGCCAGGGACCCTAGAGCAGATATATAGGTTGCCAGGGCCCCCAGAGCAGATATATAAGTAGTCAGGGCCCCACAGCAGATATATAGGTAGCCAGTGTGCCCAATAGATATATAGATAGCCAGGGTGCCCAGTAGTTATATAGATAGCCAGGGTGCCCAGTAGATATATAGATAGCCAGGGTGCCGAGTAGATATATAGGTAGTCATGGTGCCCAGTAGATATATAGGTAGTCAGGGTGCCTACAGCAGATAAATACATAGTCAACAAATCCTACTAAAAAGAAATAGATTATCAATACCCCCTTGTCTCTAAGTTCGGAGCAGGTGGCGTGACTTGCGGCGTCTACTAGGCCATAACCCTCTTCATAAGCATTCGGCCTAATACAGGCTATGGAGCAAGGGGTGCGATGATGTCATTACATCACGCCGTCTGTGATGCGGCCTCCAGGGGGCTGAGCGGCTAGGATCAGAAGACCCTGGCCATTCTGCCTGCGGTAGCGGCAATGGCTGCTGTGACTGCTGGGTCTATGTGACCCAGCGACGCAGCTGGGTGGCGAGGGGGGCCCGGTTGCAAATACGACCTTTGCGGCACCCGTAGTTGCGACAGAGTTCGCCAGTCCCCCGGTGGGCGATCCGAGACAGCTCAGTGGCCCGGAACTTGGCGGCCCCCCGGGCATTTGCCAGGTTGTGTGTAGTGCCAGTCCGGGCCTGCCACCCGGAACCTGCTTTGCACTGATGAGGGGCAAACACCCCAAAACCATCATGAAGCCGAGTGTTTCGGCTTAAACTTTCCATTTTATGTTCAAGGCTCTTTGTTGGGTCGGATGTGACTTTAAGGGACGCTACATTTACTACTTTTTAAGGTTGTCCCAGAGACCTAGCTCTTTTACCCAAAGCCTATTTCCATATTTCCCAGTGAGCATTACCTAGCTCATAAGTCTCCCTATACCTTTATGGTGCTTTCTTCAAAAAGAAACTATACTCTAGTGCACATGTGTCAAACTCAAGGCCCACGGGCTAAATCTGGCCTGCCATGTCAATGTATGAGGCCTTCAAGAGCAAACAAGGATGGACAAGGTCTGGACTGTCTTTCATGGAAAGAAAATGAAAAAAGAAGAACGTCAAAAGAAGCGTACCATTGTGTATTACCACAGGTTAACAACCAAGGGGGTGACTGTATGCCTGCACGCTCATGTAGTGATGTTTCAGTAGAAGGTACAACGCTCTGTGCTGCAAGATGCTGGTACCAGCTGGTAAAGGAGTTCGCTGCTGGTCCCAAAGGCTTGTCCCATTCTGCAGCGGGTGCGTGAGGCCGATAGTCTGTCTGTGCTCTATTACTCCATGCTGGAGGTTGTTTGAACGGCTTTGGATGTCAGAGAAAATGCCATAGTTGCATCCTGGA
Organism: Phyllomedusa bahiana; assembly: GCA_025379985.1. NCBI lineage: Eukaryota > Metazoa > Chordata > Amphibia > Anura > Hylidae > Phyllomedusa > Phyllomedusa bahiana. The sequence goes on from JAODAL010007680.1 coordinate 36,945, forward strand.
CTTGCTGGTCACCACGGACTACTAATACCCTGTTTCCCCTAAAATAAGACACCCCCGAAAATAAGACATGGTGCTTTTTTTTTTTTTAAACAATGCTTATGCTGATGTTGGTGATGAAATCACTACAGTATATTAATACATGTTGATGTTTTGTTCAACAATAAATGTGAATTATTGTTCATGGAGGAATAAGAAATCCCCTAAAAAGAAGTCTTAGCTTGTATTTAGGAGAAAACATTTATATAAGACACTGTCTTATTTTCAGGCAAACAGAGTATTGTTCGCAAGTACTACAATTAATGTGGAATAAGAGTTTTATAGTAGAGCTCCTATATTCAATAAATAGAATTATATATTTAAATGTTATTTACCTGCAATCCTTGTGTTGAAACGTTTGAGGGGAGGACAGAGGATCTCCTAATTTGCAGGCATCGTGAGTGAAACGCTACCATAACTACCAGTATATAGTCATTTCAATATGGATTTTAAATACTGTCAGATTTAAAGGGGTGGTCTCACTACAACGATTGCTGCTTTTTATGTTAAAGATCTTGCAAAAACAAGTCACTTTGCAATATGTGTCCATTAACAGTGTCCTACCTATTCCTAGATATCCCCTCTTGTATGGGCTGCATTAGCTCCTCAGGCCGCTATAGCTACAGACCTGTTTGATCTCTCCTGATAGGCTGCCAGCACTGGTCGCTATAGCTACAGACCTGTTTGCTCTCTCCTGATAGGCTGCCAGCACTGGTTACTATAGCTACAGACCTGTTCGATCTCTCCGGATACGCTGCCAGCACTGGCTGCTATAGCTACAGACCTGGCTTCTACTGCAGCCTAGTAGAAGCCAGTAAACGCGCCCCTGAATTCAAACCGAAGCCAAGAAAACAGAACTGAGGTAAAATGAATCAATGTAGTGAGACAACCCCTTTAAGTCAAGCTGGTAACTTCTTCAGTGAAAAGCTTCCCATCGCAGACAGCTGTTTCAAGGTGTTTGCCCCTCATCAGTGCAAAGCAGGAAAGCAGAATTATTACACTTTCTGAAGTTTCAAATACCAAATTAAAGGAATTTCAGTGAAATAAGAGTCATTTTATTCGAACTCTTCTCGCATCGAGTTCACTTTAAAAGTAAATCTGGAATTCTGGAAAGCGATTACTGGGTCTCGTTTCTCGTTTCCTGTTGTGTTGACTTAAATCTGCTTATCTGGCAAAAGCTTTTCAAGGGGAAGGCGCGCTTTATTTCTAAAGTGAAATGTCAGGAATAATTTAGGATTGGCAAGCGGCGCTTTCACCTTGTGATAAAATCTAATCACCTCCCTCCACGTCCTGGCAGGTTCTAGACGCAATCAGCCCTCCGCCTGGCAGTCCTGCATTTCACACTCGTTTTCTCCGCGGTTGCCGAGCGCCGTTTCAATATTCAGCACTGCCGCGCGCGCCGTTTCGTGTGTCACTGTATCTCTTGCCTGAAGCTGGGAATTAAAGATGGAGAATATGCGCAAGCGAAGGCTGTGGAGACGACTTGTCAGGGAGCGAGCGGAGGTTTTATTAAAAATTGTGCTGTAACGTCGCCTTGAAGATCACAGAAGCAGAAACCGGCGGAAGAAATGGTATGCGTGTCGTCGTTTCTTGAAGCGAGAGAGTTTGACATTAGATTGTCGAAATCTTTATTTTTTTGACAACCTCGCTGTCAGTCAAGTGTGTATGTCAGGCTGATGGGGTGCAGGCAGCACAGCAGGCCTTAAAGGGGTTGTCCACTTTTTTTTGTTTCTGTATTACCCGGTTTCCCCGAAAATAAGACACCCCCGAAAATAAGACTTTTTTTTATGCAACTCAGAGTTTGGCTGCTTCTGCTGATGTTTGTGATGAAATCACTACAGGATATTAATACAGGTTGATGTTTTGTTCATAAATAAATGTGAATTCTTGTTCATAGAAAAAAAAAAACATTCCCTAAAAATAAGTCTTAGCTCGTCTTTAGGAGCAAAAATTAATATAAGACACTGTCTTATTTTAGGAGTAACTGGGTAATTAGGCTAGTGTATATATAAACTTTATTGATGTTCTGTGTTCGTGGGTTTTATACCTTTTATTTTTTACATGGCAGAAAGTGATGCGTTTTCATTCGGAACGTCATCCCTTGCTCCTGCATACACTATGGCAGAGGCGGCAGGTCTGCTGAGTAGCGCGCATGCGTGCTAGTCAGAGTCACGGTGCATTCCGCGGTCCCTGCACCAGCCCATTTGTGTGTCTTTGCTGCGGCTCTCCCCGCCTGTATGTCCTCGCTCCTGCTCCAGTCCTCGCTGCTGGCGGCGTCCTGCACATGCCCTTCCAAAGGCGCGCGCAGCAGCTCGCCAAAATTTAAAGAGACAGTACCCTAATTAACTGGCCAATGGCTACTCACCACCTGGGACTTAAAGGAGTTTTATCATTTGAACTGTTCGTGCTCTTCAGCTAATTCTCTGAGACTGAATTTGAAATCCAGGGGCGAGTCTCTCCTGTCAGCAAGCGTGTTTCTCCTCCCAGGAGGCGTGTCTCTCCTCACTGAAGAACTGTGAACATCATTTTGTTATGAAGCAGGATGCAGAAGGTTGTCTGGATATAACAGCTCTGTAGCCTCCTGCATGCTTATGTCTGCAGCCTTCAGGTTTCACAAGCTCCTTGCTGTGCTATATGCAGTTATACACACAGCCTGAACTGTTGAGACATGTGAGGAGTGTACACTGCCCACACCTCTTCCCCTCTGTTACCAGGCTGCAGACTGGGTTATATGGAGCAATGCACACTGCCGTCCTACCCTTCTCTCCCCCCTGTTAACAGGCAGGAGACTCTATAATACTGTGTTATATGAGGGGATCTGTGACTTAAACAGCCAGTAATTGCCCAGATTACTGGGAGATGTACATAGAGCCAGCAGACTTTGGTTTCACTATCGATTTTAACAGCTCAGAGGGGAGAAAACAGAGTGTGCAGGCAGCCAATCACAGCGCATGGGGCGTGGCCGGTGCGTTTCCTGTCTGGGGGTGTATCCCAACAGGCTGAATGAAAACTCATCAAGCCAATCACAGTGCAGGGGGCGTGTCTAGGGGGGGCGGGATCCGGCCAGGGGCCATGTCCCGACCAGCAGCAGCAGAAACAGAACACAGATTTACAGAGAAGCTCATATCTGCTAAACCAAGTGACAGAGGTAATGCAAACCAATTACAAAAGTGCTTATTTTTACAGTCCCCATAATCTGAGACATGATCTTTGTAGCGATAAAACCCCTTTAAGATACTTTCTGCCTCTGTTTTGGGTCAGTTTGTTGATGTTTCCACATTGATCCTGACCACAGGTTGCTATCTGTACCGGCCTTCCTGTGTATCTGACGTCCTGCTACCAGTATTACCTACGTTTCTTGCTACTGCTGTCACGGTTTGTCCCCACAGCACCGGTCACTTGTTGGTTTTGTAAAACCACAAACCGCCTGAATACCAACAAGCAACGCTCGCCCATAGACATATGGAAAATCCGATTTTCCACCAGACCTTTTTTTTACACCGCCGGCGGTCTGAAAAACTTAGAACATATTCATTCTTCTGCACTGTTTTCTGGTGGAACATGAACATGTGGGTGCGGGGGGGAGGGCTTGAATCCACAAACCGTGAAGAAAAGCCGCCCCCCCCCCCTCCCCCGTGCCAAAAAAAGACCAATCTTGGTCTGTGCTGTATAAACGCGGTCTTATGGGTATGTTCACACGGCTTATTTTGCCGCGAATTTCGGTGCACATTTCGCTACGTATTGCGCTTTATATGCGGAGAAATGTGCGCTGCATTTACGATAATTCATAGCTCTCACAGAGAGCTATGGATTAAGCGGGGAGAGTATTGACATGTCAATTGTTTGCAGCGCTTACGCACCGCTGACAATGCAAGTCAATGGGGCCAGCTGGGTGCCGGCCTCACGTGATCGGCACGTGGTTCCAAAACACACGGTGTATTGCGGCCTGTACTATACCCCAATACGCCGTGTGAACATACCCTATCTGTCTGCTACCTGCCTGGGACTCTGCTACAGTCGCACCTGCCTGTAACCCGTCACCTCTGCCTGTACCCACTGTCTCCTGTCCGGCACTTCGGCTGTGACCGCCAGTAGCCATGCCAGGGGTAGTGACCTGTGGGTTCCCTGTAGCCAAGTCCGTCTGGCTTTAAGATGGGCTCCGGTGAAGAGCGGGAGCAGGGCCGTTCCTATGCTAAATTGCACTCAGGGCGAGGTGAAGAAATTTTGCCCCGCCTCCCCCTCGTAAAATAATGCACCACAATGCAACACAGTGCTTCACCAGATAACTGCCCCCTGTAGCCATGTAATACCCCCCTGTAACCAGACAGTAGCCCCCGCATCCACGATAGTTGCCCCGGTAGCCATGGTAGTTGCCCCTGTAGCCATGTAATACCCCCCTGTAACCAGATAGTTGCCTCAGCAGCCATGATAGTTGCCCTTGTAGCCAGTGTCCCCCTTGTAGCCAGTGTCCCCCTTGTAGCCAGTGTTCCCCTTGTAGCCAGTGTTCCCCTTGTAGCCAGTGTCCCCCGTAGCCAGTTGCCCCCTGTAGCCAGTGTTCCCCTTGTAGCCAGTGTTGCCCCTGTAGCCAGTGTCCCCCTTGTAGCCAGTGTTCCCCTTGTAGCCAGTGTCCCCCTTGTAGCCAGTTGCCCCCCTGTAGCCAGTTGCCCCTTGTAGCCAGTGTCCCCCTTGTAGCCAGTGTCCCCCCTGTAGCCAGTGTCCCCCCCCCTGTAGCCATTGTCCCCCTGTAGCCAGTGTCCCCCCCCTGTAGCCAGTGCCCTTGTTTCCAGCTGCCCCCCTGGTAGCCAGTGTCCCCCCTTGTAGCCAGTGTCCCCCCTTGTAGCCAGTGTCCCCCCTTGTAGCCAGTGTCCCCCCTTGTAGCCAGTGTCCCCCCTGTAGCCAGTGTTCCCCCCTGTAGCCAGTGCCCCCTGTAGCTAAGGATTTTAAAATAATAAAATCTTACTTACCTTTCCAGGATCCCTGCAGCGGCAGGTCCAGGTCCTGGGATTCAGTGTAAGCGGCGTGACTTTCATCACACCGCTTACACTCAGCTCCGGGGCCTCCTGGGACGGGAGCTGAGACTGAGTCGCCGCAGGGTCGTGGTGAAAGCCGAGCGCCCCCTGCGATGCTGCTGTGAAATGTATCGGGGGCCCTGACTGAGCGATGATACATACAGGGGAGAGGCAGGGGGGGAGCGATCCGTCCTGCCTCCTCCCTGTGCCGGCAGCTGCATTAAGTGTATGCAGCTGCCGGCAGTAAGAGGCTAACCGCCGGGCGGCGGGGCGGGCGGCGCCCCCCTCGGGTGAGGGGAGCCTCGGTGCCCCGAGCGATCGCTCGCCCGCTTCTAGGAGCGGCCCTGAGCGGGAGCCCCTTAAACTCTGCTCCCTGGTGTGGTCTGCATCTATACCTTCGCTTGTGTTGGCCCAGAGGATCCACATCTGCCCGGTTACCACTGGAGGACGTTACTGCCATAGTTTAGCCGCAGAGGCGTAACTTCAAGCTCTTGGACCCTGGTGCGAAAAGTGAAATGGGGCCCCCCCAGTTACCATGCACCATTTACAATGCAGTAGGGCTTTTGGGCCCCCTCAGGCTGCTGGGCCCGGTAGCGACTGCTACCGCCGCACCCCCTGTAGCTACGCCCCTGTTTAGCCGGCCACAGTCATCCCCTAACGAAACGTCACGCTACTCTGTATAGTGTGAAATTTTGTTCAGGGAGGGCTGCGGGCAGCTGCACCTCTGCATGCAACACTTTTCAGTTTTTTATTTGCAAAAATGTAGAAAATGTTTTTTCTAAATGCGTGTAACATTTTCTTTACACCTGCTACTGGGACGGGTGTCTGCCCCCACAACCTAATATTTTTGGCTTTGCACTGCATCACGTTATCATCGAGGTCGGGGATTTATTATATTTTGGTTTCTTATATTTCTACCCGTTTTTACTTGGATCATGTTTTTGGGTCAGGGGTACCTTTTCTACGATTGATTCCTTTTTGGCCCTGTTCACACGGCTTTTTCCCGACGGATTTTGGGGGCCCATTGACCACAAAACCCCGTGAATAAGGGGGGGCGCCGGGGCGCGGGGGGGGGCGCCGCTCCCGGGGCCCCATAGACAATGCATTGTTTACGGCCGTCCCGGGGCCGTAAATAATGTGCATGTACATTTCTCGCCCCGCGGCCCGGGTTTTTCCGTAATACCTTTCCCACGGATTGGCGCCGTATTGAAGCGCAAATCCGGCGCGGAATACGGCGCCAATCCGTCGGCAAATAAGCCGTGTGAACGGGGCCTTATACTTGGCGGTAGAGAGCTTTGTATACCATGCTTTTTGTAGTTCTATTGTCATTTTATAATTTTTATATTATGTGTTTAATAAAGTATATGCATTTTAAATTATTATAGCTCTTGAGATTTCCTTTATTGTAGGCGTACTGTTATGTTTTGGGATTCTCAGCACATGGCTTATATAGCCCATTATATTGGATAGGTGTTTCATTTTTGTGTTGCTCAATCACATAAAATACATTTGCGTTTGTGGCTAACGTTTAAAAATGAGGAACAATTCAATTTGTAGGAAGACAACCCGCTGTATCCCGAACAATAATCTCAATAATGATCTATACATTGTGAGGGCCAGTGTTAGGTTATTTTGGATTCAGACTGGGGGATTTATAATTTTTGACATACCTAATAAAAGGGAAGTTTTAGTAGGAAATAAGAGAGATACGGTGCAAGTGGCTTTAAGTGGGGCTATAGCTCTGTTGAGCTTGGTTAGTCATAAAAACACATCACCGCATCCATAAAAGTTTTGGGGGCGACCTCTGTGAACTCAGCTTCGTCATTTTTATGACATGTATTGCGCAAAAAAATTGCCAGTACACTTTTCTATAGATGTATGAACAGGAGTACGGCCAAAGTTGGTGCAACGTGTGCCTGGCACGACCCATTTTAATGCGCCAAAGTTTGATGTGAAACTGCCATACAAAGTTTACAAAGTAACACCAATGTTAAGTATTATGCATAACTATTTCGTTCATACTCTTGTATTATACAATACTCTGTTTAGAACTGTTGTGTAGGCGCCCTGAATTTTTAAAGTATCATTCATTATTCTGTGTAGTGATTATCATCTGAACAGAAAAAATACACAATTTACTTACTACATAAAAGATAGGAAAGAGTAAAAAAAAAAAAAAAAAATTGCTTAAAAAATAAAAATGTTTTCACTCATCAAGCAATATCTGTTATCCGTTTTTTTTTTCAGACACTGTACAGACGTCCTCTGCTGCATCATTTTTGTGGTGGTCATTCTAGGTTACATTGCGCTTGGCATTGTTGTAATGGCGATTAAAAAGTACAATTATTTAAGGTATATTTTCTCATTTTTCCCTTTTTCCATATAATTTAAAACTGTGTTATATAACTGTTATAAATATAATAGTACTGCATATATTTAAAAACAAATTAAAAACTGTGTGTAATATATATATTTTCATTTACTGCATTTATACACAGTCACAGTATGAATATATATACAGTATAGCCATAGAATATTATATAATATGTCATATAACCCTATATATCACAGAGCTCAGCTCCTCTCCCTTTCCCACATTCTGCTATCATATAGGGTACTAAAAATCAGCTGACAGGTTCTCTTTAACTAAAAAGAATAGTAAAATTCAGTGATCACTAGCGCCCCCCGCAGCGGAGCCACATCCAGGGACGTGTAGTAGCTGCAGTAGCCTGGAAGCTTTGCTATAACCGGTTAATTATAATATAATGTGATCCTTTATAAAGCAATCATATTTAATGGCTAATAATCTAATGTGGAACAGGTGGTGTTTTCCAGACTGACCATCGTCATTGTTCGTCCGGTAGCCAGCTGCTGTGATCTCCGCTAATATGCTTTATTGAATTGCAGACGGCCCGTCATTTGGCAGCGCTCGTCTGCAGTCTGGACGTATAGCCAAGATTTCCCTGTTAAGATAAGAAAGATAATGATCATGAGCCTTGTGTAGTTCCTATAGGCGGCCATCGGAGATGAACCCCCGCAGCAATCATCATTCTCTCAATCCCCTGATGATACGATTATACTCCTGGCTCCCATTGTTCTCTCGCTGTGGTATAAAACTCTCCCTGCATCTCCTCATTACTCCACTGCAGAGGTGTAACCGGGCCCCAGCATATACTCTGTAGCAGGGCCCCTGCCTACCATGTGCCATATATCATATAAGGTGTCATATAAAATACCAGGCCTCTACACCCTATGGGAGACATGTATAATACCAGGCCTCTACACCCTATGGGAGACATGTATAATACCAGGCCTCTACACCCTATGGGAGACATGTATAATACCAGGCCTCTACACCCTATGGGAGACATGTATAATACCAGGCCTTCAGGGGCGTAGCTATAGGGGGTGCAGAGGTAGCAGTCGCTACCGGGCCCGGCAGTCTGCGGGGGCCCCAACAGCATACATGCCAACTCACCCCATTTTGGCGGGGGGGGAGGGTGGGGTCCCGCTAATTGGGGTCCCCCCCCCCCTCCCGGCAGAGTTGGCATTCCTCCCACCGCCAGCAGGCAGCGGGGGTTCTTTAACTGACCGTGGCGTCAGAGTAGCACTGATGCGCTACTCTGGCGCCGCCGGGCCGCTCCTACAGACGGGTGAAGCGGCCGCTCACCCGTCCGGAGACTCTCACTGTGCAGGGAGGAGGCAGGAGGGATCGTTCCCTCCTCCCTTCTCCCCCTGTATGTACAGCGCCGGTGTGCGCTGTACATACAGATCAGCGTCGCAGGGGGTGTGACGCGCGGCTGCACTCACTCCCCCTGCGACGCTGAGTCGGCCGGGAGATGTCCGGAGCTGCAGGAGCCTGGTGAGGTAAGTGGCTTTTATTATTTTATTTTTATTAGCTATAGAGGGCACTACCTGGCTACTAAAGGGGGCAAGTACCTGGCTACTAAAGGGGAAACTACCTGGCTACTAAAGGGGGCAACTACCTGGCTACTAAAGGGGGCAACTGCCTGGCTACTAAAGGGGGCCATACCTGGCTACTACAGGGGGCTCTACCTGGCTACTAAAGGGGGCACCTACCTGGCTACTAAAGGGGGCAAGTACCTGGCTACTAAAGGGGGCTCTACCTGGCTACTAAAGGGGGCCCCTACCTGGCTACTAAAGGGGCAACTACCTGGCTACTAAAGGGGGCACCTACCTGGCTACTAAAGGGGGCAAGTACCTGGCTACTAAAGGGGGCAAATACCTGGCTAATAAAGGGGCAAGTACCTGGCTACTAAAGGGGGCAAGTACTTGGCTAACAAAGGGGGCAACTACCTGGCTAACAAAGGGGGCATATACCTGGCTAACAAAGGGGGGCATATACCTGGCTAACAAAGGGGGGCATCTACCTGGCTACAAGGGGGCATCTAACTGGCTATAAGGGGGCATCTACCTGCCTGTAAGGGGCACTACCTGGTTATGGGGGGCTACTACCTGGCTATAAGGGCATCTACCTGGCTTTCTTCCAAACCCGTTATGCAGTTAGGCGGAGTGGGTGTGGCTTTTAGAAGGGGCGTGACACCAACAATTTTTTTTCGTGGCACGCTACGCATGCCGCCCTCTTCAATCTCCTGCTTTTCCATTTTCAAAAGTTGGCAACTATGCCCAAAAGCCCTTCTGCCACAGCATTGTCAATGGTACATGGTAACTGAGGGGCCCCATTTCACTATTTGCACTAGGGCCCACAAGCTTCAAGTTACGCCTCTGCAGGCCTCTACACCCTATGGGAGACTTGTATAATACCAGGCCTCTACACCATCCTTGCCAACTTTTGAAAGTGGAAAAGCAGGAGATTCGAAGTGGCGGCGCGCATAACGGCGCGTCTAAAGTTCGTCTAAAGTTTGACGCCCCTCTTCTGTGTGTTTGGTGCATCACAGAACTTAGACGCATTAGTAATGTACCAAACATATATAAAGGCTATAGATAGGTTGGAAATAAAAGAAAAGTCATTAGAATAGCATGTCAGTGATAGAAACTATGGTACTGATCCTGCTTGGACCGGCCCCCCCAGTACCGTGCCCCCCCTTTTGGTAGGTGGCCCTTCATTTTAGCTAGTTTAATGTAAAAGCCACTCATGGTAAAATACAGTTTTTCCTCCCCTAAAAGTAGCCCGGGCCCCCCTGTAGCCAGTGGGCCCCCTAGTGCCAGTGGCCCCCCTTGTAGCCAGTGGCCCCCCTTTGTAGCCCGTGGCCCCCCCTAGTAGCCATGGCCCCCCTTTGTAGTCAGGGCCCTGTTAGGGAGTTTAAAAACAAAACAAAAAAACAGCACTTACCTTGCTCCGGCTCCCGCCGCTCCGAGCTCCCGGGGCTCCGTACTGCCGCCTGCATAGGCGGCGCGGTGATGTGAACGTCACCGCGCCACCTACGTCAGCAGTAGGGGCCGGGGCCCGGCAGGGTTGAAGGCCTCACGCCTTCAGCCTGCCAAAGGGAGAGCAGCGGAGCGTGGCGCTTGCTCCGCTGACACCGCGCGCCCCGGGAGTCGGGGAATATTAGTCCCCAACTCCAGGCAGGTCTCTGGCGCTGGGACGAGGCCCCGGGCGTTCGGGGGCCCGGATGCGCGGGGGGGCCCGGGGCGCGGCACGCCCCGGGCCCCCCCCCCCCGGGGGGCCCCCCCCGGGCCCCCCGGCCCCGTCCGGCCGTTTAGAAGTACGAGCTGGCCTGCGATTTTAAAGTGTGAACCCCCCCCTTGCTTTTCACACTCCCTGCCGTGTAAAGGCCGGGAAGAAGCGCCATGTCAATTCTTTTCCCTGGCAGATATTGTATGCCGGGGAAGACGGCAGGTAATCATAGTTCTCAATGACAGCTATGAATTACCGTATTTGCAGGACGAAATTTGGGCGTATTGAAGTGAAATTACATGCCGAATTACGCCTCGCAAACATACCCTTATACTCTGTCTTCCATTATATCCTCACTGTGCTGCAATACATTCTCACCATCCTCTGGTTATACTACCACTCTCATGATCCCCTGTGTTACACTAATCCTTATGCGCATAACCCCAGACATACTCATCATACTCTTACTGAACTATAATATTCTCATCATTCTCTCACTGTGGTATAATAATCCTGCTTGTTATCCTCTCCTGTGTATAAACATCCCATCTATTCTTCCCCTACTGTTTTAAATTATACGTCACATCATCTTTCCACATATCCAAAATGCTACTAGACCCCTTTAGTCCCTCACTTGTTTTTTTAAAACTCCCCCACTCTTTTTTCCCTCACTTTTAATCCTTCCATACTTTCATCCCCTTTACTATGTTATAATACCCCGGGATCTTTCAATCCCCTTTGGCATGTTCGTGGCTTTTTTGCGGGCAATTACGCCCCCCAATTAGCGTGTGGCCGGGGGGGGGGGCTATTCCCGCTAGTAAATTAATTCACTTTCTCCCCCCGGCGATTCGCCGGAGGGAGGGGGGACGTAATCCATGTCTCTATGAGACTGTGGATTACCCTTAAAGGGCGGGGCGGTTCCAGCTGCAATTGGGGCACTCCGGCGCGTAATTACGGACTGAAATACGTCCAATTTTAAGGCGTGTGAACATAGCTTTATTGTGTTATTGTGCTAGTATCTTTTTTTTTTATTCTCTAACTTTAATACTCCCAGCATCTCATTGCTCCCTTTGTTATAATACTCGCAATCTCTTCGTCCTCTCACTGGGGTATCATACTACCAGCATACCTTCATTTCTTCACTATAATACTCCCACTCTCACCATCCGTTCACTGTGTTTTAGTGCTATTAGATCTTCTTTATTCTCTATTATATAACACTTCCAGCATCTCATCGTTTCCTGTGCTATACTACTCCCACTCCCATCATCCTCTCACTTTGTTATATTACTCCAAGCATCCTATCATTCCCTCAATGTATTATAATAATCTCACTCTCATCATCCTCTCAATGTGTTATAATACTCCCAGCATCCCTTTATTCCCTCACTGTATTATAATACTACCACTCTTATCATACTTTCACTGTATTATAGTACTCCCATTCTCATCTTCCTCTCACTGTGTTACAATACTCCCAGCATCCCTTTATCCCCTTACTATATTATAATACTCCCACTCTACTCATCCTCTCACTGTGTTATAATAGTCCCACTCTCATCATCCTCTCACTGTGTTATAATACTCCCAGCATCTCTTCATCCCCTTACTGTATTATAAAACTCCTACTCTCAACATCCTCTCACTAAATTATAAAACTCAGTCTTACCATCCTCTCACAGTGTTTTAGTTCTAGTTGATTTTTTTATGTCACACAACTCCAGCATGTCATCGCTTCCTGTGCAATACTACTCCCACTCTCATCATCCTCTCACTCTGTTATAATACTCCCACTCTCATCATCCTCTCACAGTGTTTTAGTGCTAGTAGATTTTTTTTTAATGTCTATCACACAAGTCTTCCAGCATTTCATCGCTTACTGTGCTATGCTACTCCCACTCTCATCATCCTCTGTGGTCTAGTGCTAGTAGATGTTCTTTATTCTCTACCTATAACATGGGTCTCCCAGAATCTCACCCCCTCCTTGTGCTATAGTACTCCCACTCTCATCACATCCCTAGTGGTATTATAGAACTCTCATCCTTTCAGTGTATTATAATACTCACACTCTCATCATCATCTCACTGTATTATAATGCTCCCACTCTCATCATCCTCTCACTGTATTATAATACTCACACTCTCATCACATCCCTAATGGTATTGTAGTACTCTCATCCTCTCACTGTATTATAATACTCCCAATCGCATCATCCTCTCATACTCTCATCATCCTCTCACTATATTATAGTACTCCCACTCTCATCATCATCTCACTGTATTATAATACTCCCGCTCTCATCACATCCCTAATGGTATTGTAGTACTCTCATCCTCTCACTGTATTATAATACTCCCACTCTCATCATCCTCTCATACTCCCACTCTCATCATCCTCTCATTGTATTATAGTACTCCCACTCTCATCACATCCCTAATGGTATTCTAGTACTCTCATCCTCTCCGAGTTATAATACTCATAGCATCTTCATATCCCCTCAATGAGTTATAATTTCCTGTCACTTTATTATGACCCTCTCCCTCACTTTCTGGGGGTGGGGTGAGATGTTTGGGGGAGAGCTGATATTTTAGGCTATACTCGCTGCAGACACAACAGCTGCCACCACGCACCCCTCAGCATGGTACACAGACAGCTCCCCATAAGAGCGGCTGAACACATTTCCATAGCGATGCTACCTGCATATTTATCATAGGCTCATCCCGTGGATCCACAGTGCGGGGTAGTGAGCGGAGCCCCCTCCCGGCCATGTCCCCCAATGGAACACAACCGATATGACACATTCATCGTGTTCCCCCTAATAAAAGTCTACAGATCTGTCACATAACCATGATTCACGGAGAACAGGAGATGGAGCAAATAGATGTTATTCCATTAGAGGAGCGCAGTAAATGTCTCCGCGTTCTGCACCTGTCACTTTCAGGACATATTTACATAGTGTTCTGCTCCACAATGAATTTGCTGAGAACAATGTATGAGGACGGGGTGGGGGGAAAGTTTATGAGACGAGCGCTGCACGACCTGCCGGTTATTCACTCTGTAATTATATTTCTTGTATATCTAAAATAAAAAATGAGTGATCTTTAAAATCTCCTTATGTTTTGGGCAAACCTATGCATCTCCATGGCAACAGACCACAAACAAAAGCCTGTGTCGTCAGATTCTGGAGTCATGCTCCCCTTCCATCTGTCTGTAGCAGCCATATGGGGCCCGGAAGTTGTGGGGGCAGACTCAGGCATAAGAACAGTGGGGAACATTTATTAAGGCAATTCCGTCAGAATTTGGTGTAAATTCTGGCACAATTTTCGGGAAAAAATATTGGCGTTCATGCTGTCACCACTGTTACATGGGCGACATGTATGAATGAGGTGGCACCATTTTTTTTTTTTTGCTGTATCTTGCACCAAAAAACTGTTGTAGCCCTGTTCTATAGATGTAGGAACAGTTGTATGTCAAAACTTGTGCCAGGGATGGCACTTCTGAGTGCACCAAAGACATACTATACCAGGCATACCACACACCAAATCTATGAACCCACACATGACAGGTTCATACATACTGTCTCATTCTACACTCCTCTATATCGATTTAGAACATGTATGAAAACTGTCTATGTCTAAGGTCTAAGACTTTCTTTGTTGCCCATAGAAAGCAATCACAGCCCATAGCAACCAATCAGAGCTCATAACAACCAGAGCCCATAGCAACCAATCAGAGCTCATAACCAGAGCCCATAGCAACCAATCAGAGCTCATAGCAACCAGAGCCCATAGCGACCAATCAGGGCTCATAGCGACCAGAGCCCATAACAACCAATCAGAGCGCATAGCAACTAGAGCCCATAACCACCAATCAGAGCTCATAGCAACCAGAGCCCATAGCAACCAATCAGAGCTCATAGTGACCAGAGCCCATAACCACCAATCAGAACTCCCCTTTCATTTTTTCAGAGCACTGTATGAAATGAAAGCTGAGCTCTGATTGGTGGCTACAGGCAAAGAAGACTGTTTTACTGCTAGACAGTTTTGGTAAATGAGGCCCATTGCTTCTAAAGGGCCGTTCACACGGCTTATTTTGGGCACGGATTGCAGCCGTATTGCGCGCCGTACTGCACTGCAAAACGGCTGGAATCCATCTCAGCCATTACGGTAATCCACAGTTCTCATAGAGAACTGTGGATTCCGTCTCATTATCCATGCACATTATCCCAGCGGGATACGCACCGTGGATAATGAAAGTCTATGGGGCCGGCGAGCAGCGCCCCCGCCCCCGCCCCTTATTCAAGCCGTAATTGCTAGCGAAATCTGGCCCTAACACTATATTTGTCTTTGTTGCTCATAGCAACCAATCAGAGCTCCAATTTTATTTTGTAAATTGCTCTGCAAATATGAAAGCTGAGCTCTGATTGGTGGCTATGGGCTCTGATTGGTTGCTATGGGCTCTAGGTGGTTGCTATGGGCACTCTGATTGTTACTTATGAGCTCTGATTGGTTGCTATGGGCATTCTGATTAGTTGCTTATGGGCTCTGATGTTGCTATGGGCTCTGATTTGGTTGCATATGAGCTCTGGTTGGTTGCTGATGGGCTCTGATTGGTTGCTATGGCATCTGATTGGTTATGATGTGCTCTGAGTGGTTGCTATGGGCTCTGATTGGTTATGATGTGCTCTGAGTGGTTGCTATGGGCTCTGATTTGGTTGCCATGGGCTCTGATTGGTTGCTATGGACTCTGACTGGTTGCAATGAGCTCTGGTTACTTGCTATAGCCTCTGATTGGTTACTTTGAGTTCTGATTGGTTGTTATTAGCTCTGATCGGTTGCTCTGGGCTCTTGATTGGTTACTATGAACTCTGAGTCTTACTGATTGACACTTTTGATAAATAAAGCCTGATAGGTTTTAATTTCAGGATTTAAAATGCAATGAATTTGAGGTGAAAATGGAAAAATAAGAAACCTTTCTATCTGGTAATCTTATCGATGAGTCCCCTGTCACCGGAGTCATGGCTCCTGCCAATTCTGATGCACATTGACGTAACAATCGATCAATCAATGTCGGGAAAAAAGTGGCCCAAAAATGGAGGGAGGATTGGCGCCCCCTGCGGCACCGAGGGGTAACAGGAGTGGCCGGGGATACACTGCGGCGTCATTTGGCTCTTAGGGTATGTTCACACAGCGTATTGCGGCACATACTGTGCACGCCGCTATACGCCAGGTGTCCTAAACGTTTGCGCTGGCTGCGTGTCGGCTCCCGTAGATGTTCACTTCATGTCATGACATGTCACGTGTCCTTTTTTTTTTTGGCCCATAAAACGGGGAAAAAAAATTTGGTAATCATAGCCCCTTTAATGAGAGTTATGAATTACCGTGTTTGCGGTCCGTACTTTGGGCGTATTAGGCCGTGTTCACACGGCTTATTTTGCCACGTATTTCGGTGCACATTTCGCCTCGTATTGCTCTTTATACACGGCGAAATGCGCGGCGCTTTTTTTATGCCAACCCCTAGTCTATTAAAAAACTATGGTTTACGCGTCTCCCCCCGCGTACAATCGATCGTATTGTACGCGGGGGGGGGAATTTGAAATGTTAAATTGTTAGTGGCGAATACGCGCGCGGGGAAAATGCTGTCTATGGCCCCGGGCGCCTGGTCGCCGCCGTGTTTGGAATTACACCTTTTTAAAAGACCTGCCTCCCAAAACACCCCGCATATTGCGGCGCTTACTATATGTGTCGCAATAAGCAGTGTGAACATAGCCCTGCAGCGCAATTATTCCCCAAAAATACGGAGCCAAATCCCGTGTGAAACTTCCCCCAATACATAAGACCAAAGGATGGAATAGTTTGATCCCAATGTGTTGTTTTCTCATTGCATCCTTTAGCCTGGATTCATGGCGACCCAAGGAAGAGTGTGTATGCAACAGACAGCTATGGGCAATTCTGCGGACAAAAAGGGACTGTAAATGAGTAAGTGTTGTGTCATTTTTTTGCCATAGCTTGCAGCTAACTCATATCCTGGACATCTCTTTACATTCATTTTAAGGATACAGTAGACTGTAGTCAGCGGTCTATCAAGATAACATGTTGTAAGAGATGATGCTGAGCAATGTGGGATTATCCTGTACAGAGACCGGCTGATTAATTTGGACATAATTCGGCTGCTGATTGATACCTATAGTTTGTTCTGAGATTTTCTGCTGGGAGGAGCCCGGAG
This sequence comes from Phyllomedusa bahiana, assembly GCA_025379985.1. Classification (NCBI taxonomy): domain Eukaryota; kingdom Metazoa; phylum Chordata; class Amphibia; order Anura; family Hylidae; genus Phyllomedusa; species Phyllomedusa bahiana. The sequence continues at coordinate 53,814 of JAODAL010007680.1, forward strand.
AGGAAAGCAAGAACAGCTGCGTCACATTTAGTTGCTCCATTCTACTGAGCTGATAAAAAATACGATAGAAATAATAAACGTGACTATTACTTTGGTGTTTCTTGCTCGGATATGATGAAACTTTAGTTAGGGCTTCACATTATTTATATGGACACTTCGTGCTTTTGACATTGTCAGCCGAGTAATGCTACACTGAGAAAAGTCCCGTGTGATGAGCTGAACTTGGTTAGGATGTTGTTTGGGGTCACAAGAAGCAGACGGTATAATTCTAGCATCACTCTAGCTAACCCTACGGAGTATGGGGCCCATGGAAACACAACGGATAATTTCTGCACCTTACTTGCTTAACCCTACTGTGGTGTGCGAGCCCCGGAGCAGGACGGATTGTCACCTTATTTATTGCTCCTCTGCCTAACCCTATCTGTGTATGGACAGGCCATGGAGCTGGAACCGGAAATGTCACTGCAAACCTCTGCACTAAACCCCTTACTGTTGTTGTGGGGCCTGGAAGCATGACGGATGTCACCTGCACTCTTGACTACAACCACTTTACTGTGTATGGGGCCCTTGGAAGCACGACGGATGTCTCTGGCACCTCTGCTAAGTCCCTACTGTGTATGGGGCTCTGGAAAGAAGAAAGGGATGTCCACTAGCACCTCTGCTTACTAGGCCTTACTGTGTGTCATGGGGTGGGCCCCGGAGCGGACAGATGTCACTGAGTTCTGGCTTACCAATACTTGTGTAATAGGGGCCCCAGAAGCAGCCGGATGTTACAGCCCACTTCATGCTAAACCCTACCTGTATGTATGGTGTGTCACCGAAACAGACAGATGTCACTTGCACCTCTGCCTAACCCTACGGTGTATGGGCCATGGAGCCAGACCGGTTGTCGCACTGACTGTCTTCTGCTATACCCTTTACGTAGTATGGAGGCCCCAGAGCAGACGGATGTTCACGTTGCACTTCTGCTAACCCTACCTGTGTATGGGGCCCTGGAGCAGACGTGATGTCATGGCACCTCTGCTAACCCTATCTGTGTATGCGGGGCCCGGAGGCAGAACGGATGTCACTGACACCTCTGGCTAACCCCTACAGTGTTATGGGGCCCCTCGGAGTTCGGACGGAATGTCAGCTTGCACTCGCTAAACCCTACTGTGTATGGTCCCAAGTTCGGCCCCGGAGCACAGACGGAATTGTCAACTGCACCTTTCTTGCTAAACCCTAACTGTGTTAATGGGGGCCCGGAGCAGCTCGATGTTCACTGCAACCTCGTGCTAACCTACTGTGTATGGGGCCTGGGGAAGCAACTGGATTGTCACTGCACCTCTATCTAAACCTACTGGTGTATGGGCGCTCCCCGTAGCCAAGACGGAATGTCATCTCCCCCTCTTTCTAATCCCTACTGTGTATGGGGGCATTAGTGGAGCTAGTTTACCAAAGCTAGTCAAGGATAAATAAAACTCAAAGTATATAAAATAGATTTACTTTTAACTATCTGGTCTTCTTTAGTAATCTTTTTATTGGCTAGTGTGATCTCTCAAAATGTTTCCATCTAGCGACTCGCCTGCCCACGAGCAATATATAGAATAGTGAGAAAAGGGAAATATGGAGAAAGTAAAAGCTGCGAGGTTGGTGATATTTAAGGGTAAGATGTGGCTGGGATCAACATAAGTGCCTTTAAAGGTTGAATAAGTAAACCTGTGTAAACTTAGAGGATGAGAAAAAAGTATGGTAGCGGTTGATATGCGGGGCATGAGTGAGGCTACTTAATGGAGTGAATAAAGTCATTGGGGACGTTTATTTCTGTAAAGGTCGCTTTGCATAGTGTGATTGGAGGGGGTTTTTATAATGGCTGCAGGATATAGAAACAACCGTAGTATACAGTAGTATGCACATTTGTCTTGAGATTATCTACATAGTTTTTCAGGCACCTTTAACCCTTGTGTGGTCTCTCTTCATTTTTTTTTCTCCGTAGAACCAAGATCCTTGTTCTTAATGTATTTTAATATTCTAAGATGTGCCAGTCCGGTGGTGCTTATAAACCTGCAGTGCCCTACAACCCAGGTGAGCTCTGTGCCCTAATGGATGTACTGTCCCTTACAGTGTCCCATATCCTGGACCTAAATCACTTCCTTTGAAATAATTGGAAATTGACTGCCCATGGGTTGCCCCAATGGGGTAATGTAATGTGGCAAGCCATAATTGGTTAGTCACCTAGTTTTTTACCACACACAAAAACAGATTAGAACTAAATAGTATATAAGTTACCATAGCTTTGCAAGGACTGAAAAAAGACCAGATGTCCATCCCGCATTCTAAGGCTTATTGTTGCTATCTTGTGTTTGATCCAGAGGAAATGATAAAAAAAACTTGTTCCTCAGTTTTAGGGAATAAAAAAATTTCCTTCCCAACTCCTATCTGGCATCACAGAATAAAATCTCCCCGAGCGCTTCAGCGGGGGCGACCTACTCCAGCAATTCTTCCCGGTCACTATAAGACTTGTATAAATTATGACTATCTTAGAAAATGCTATCCCTCAGACCCTTCTTCCAGCAATTCCGAGCTCAACTATTAACTTTGTTTATTATTACATCTAGAAATGTATCCATACGACCCTCTCTCACCAGAAATCCCGGCGTCTACTATAATCTTGTTATATTATTTACATATAGAAAGATGTTATCCAGACCTCTTCTGTAGAAAATCCTAGGGTTCCACTATAACCTTAGTTATATTATTCACAAATTAGAAAAATGTATCTAGGGACACTTCTCCAGAATCCATGGACCACTAAAATGAATACTTAGTTATGATTCATTATTTCTAGAAATGGTTTACCCAGACATTATCTCAGATATCTCGAGTCACTATTAACTTGTTATAATTATTACCATCTTAAGAAATGTATCCTAGACCCTTCTCCAGAAATCCCCGAGTCACTATAACCTTGTTATTTTAATTACATACTAGAAACAATGCTCTCAAGGGACACCTTACTACACAGTAATATACCTGGTCAACTATAACTTGTATATATATATTACATCTAGACAATGTATCCACGGAACCTTCTCCAGGAATCCTGGTCTCTTAACCTGTTAATTATTATTTACATATAGGAAATGTATCCCCGACCACTTCTCCAGAATTCCTGGTCACCTAGAACTTGTTCTACTTATTTACAATCTAGAAATGTATTCCAAGAGACCCTTCCTCCAGAATCCTTGGTCACTATAAATGTTACTATTATTACATCTAGACTAGAAAATGTATCCAGGGACCTTCTCCAAGTAATACCTGCGTCACTAAGGAACTTGTTTTATTTTTTTCACTACGTTTTAACATCTAGAACATGTATCCAAGGGACCCTTCTTTCAAAGAATCTAGGTCCACTTGATTATAATAACTTTGTTATATTAGATTATCATCTTAGAAATGTATCCAGACCCTCTCCAGACATCCTCGTGTCACTATAACCTTGTTATATTTATTACATCTAGGAAAATGTATCCAGGACCCTTCTCAAGATTCCCATGGTTCACTAGAAAATTGTTTCTATTTTCTACATCTATGAAATCGTATCCAGTCCCTTTCTCCATTGATATCCTGCGTTCACTAGTATACTTGTTATTATTATTACATTATTAGCCGATATGTATCAGGGGACCCTTCTCAGAATAACTGGGGGCTCCTACTATAAAATTGTTATATTATTACATCTAAGAAATGTATCCCAAGACCACCTTCTCCAGATCTCCCGGTCTACTCATAAAACTTGTTATAATATTACATTCTTGAATGTATCCAGGATACCCGTATCACAGCAATCCCTGGTCTCTATAAACTGTTACCTATTAATCCAACATACTATCAGAAAATGTATCAGAGACCCCCCCCCCCCCCCCCCCCCCCCCCCCCCCCCCCCCCCCCCACTCCCCCCCCCCCCCCCCCACCCCCCCACCCCCAAACACATCTTCTCCCAGAATCCTGGTCCACTAGAACTTGTTCATATTATGTGTCATCTTAGAAATGTATCCAGAACCTCTTCCAGAATCCTGGTATCTTTAACTCTGTTATATTATTACATCTAGAATATGTATCCAGACACTTGCCAGAATCCACGGTCACTAGAACTTGTTAAATTATTACAATCAGAAATGTATCCAGACCCTTCTCATGAATCCCGCGTCAACTAGAACTTTGTTATATTATTACATCTAGAAATGTATCCAGACCCTCTCTCTGATCCTTGGTCACTTTAATTGTTATATTTATTACCATATAGAAATGTATTCCAGTCCCTTCTCGAATCCGGTCACTAGAATTGTTTATTATCTACATCTAGAAAAGTATCCCGACCCTTCTCAGAATCCTGGTCACTAGAACTTGTTATATTATACATTCTAGAAATGTTATTTCTCAGACCTTCTCCAGAATCCTGGTCACTATAACTTTTATCTAAATAGCTCTAATTTTACAAATTTTTCTGGGTATTCCTTTTATTATTTCCATTTCATAACAGATAAATAGAACTTTAACAACCATAATTTATATTGATTTTTTATGATGATTTATTTTTTTATTTTAGAGGAAAATGCCCTTTAAATCATCAACCCATGCAGGGATGATTCCATAGTGCATCATATGTAATACTCCTCCAGCATGTGCTCTGTGGGCAGCAGCTCCATTCACCCCATAGTACTAAGGAGGTACGAGGTTCTTCTCCTCGCAGAACATAGGGGCTTGGATACTGCACTAAAACTCCCTTTTTTGCCTCTAGGTTTCTATGGGGAAAAAAGTGAGTTTTAGACCAAAACCGTTTCATACATGTGGCCCATAGTCTGCAATAGTAAGATGCAAAAAAGGGAGATTTCTAACAAAAAAAAAATCAATATATATTTGTAATGATGTATTAATGTGTTCTGGGTTTTCTGACATTTTTGCTTAGGTAAATACTTCTATTCCCTATAATTATCCTGGAGTAATTTTTTTTAAACTTTGTTTTAAGCTGTACATCTGTTATTCCTCCTGGAAATGAATGCATAGATTATCAATAGGGTGTTACCATCCCTCTTATCAATAGTGGTGCTTATACATAATTTGGCATTGTCACAACTGATTGAACAGTGTCAGACCTTTCTGCCTTGGGGAATAGTAACACCCAGTTGTCAGTTTAGTCAGACATTTCCAGGACGAAAAACAGCACAAAGCAAATTTCTAAGAAATGATGCCCCAGGATTGATTTTTATGGGAAATGTTAGTATTTATCAAAAGTAAACCATGTCAGGCGAGCGGACAACCTTCTGTATGTCTGTCCTGTATGTGAGTGTTGCCTGCTCCAGTGCTGATCCCTGTCTTCTGTCTCCAGCTTTGTGTCTCCAAATGCCCAGATAGATCCGCCACCTACCTGGACATGCAGGCCAACTGGGGGAACAGCAGCTACTGGGAATATTACAGACAGTTCTGCAAACCCGGGTTTAACAACCCCAGAAAGGTGAGTGGATATTAGTAATGTCCTTCCTGTGATCTGCGGGAAGCTTGGGTGCATCCAGAATAGCCCCCTGCCCAATTCACACCTTACAGTAATGTTATGTCCTCAGGGCAAATCACAACTGCACTGAACTCTTGAGCGCTGAAGATCCACCTTCTAATAATCCTTCTCGCCACCCTACTCTCTAATTCTTCTATACTGTACCCTCTAATAGTCATAAAGTGCACTCTACTCTCAAGCGCTCTAATACAATACTCTCTAATAATTGTGCACTGCACTCTTTCTCTAATTCTCCTATACAGTAGTCTCTAATACTCATAACCTGCACTCTGCTCTCTAATGCTCTTATATAGTAATCTTTATTAATTCTACTTTGCACTCTACTTTCTAATTCTCCTATACAGTAGTCTCTAATAATCCTGCTCTGAATTCTACTTTCTAATTCTCCTATACAGTACTCCCTAATAGTCATGAAGTGTACTCTACTCTCTAGTGCCCCAGCACAGTACTCTCTAATAATTCTGCACTGCACTCTGTTCTCTAAGGGCATGTCCCCATGGCAGAGGACAAATAGCGGTCGGTTTGTCTGACCGGTATTAGTCCTGCTTTTGTGCCGTGCACACGGACGTGGGGGGAACGGCTTTTCTCCGCAATGAGCGGAGAAAAGCCCTCCCCCTTCACATTGACATGCACATATTCAGCCCGAGAACCGGACGGAAAAGAGTGCATGTTCAATCCTTCTCGGGCGGCCCGCGGGCGGAAAAACCGCCGGGTGGAAAACCCATACCGTGGGGACATGCCCTAATTCTCCTATACAGCACTCTCTAATACTCATAACCTGTACTCTCCAGTGGTCTCATACAGTACTCTCTAATAATCCTGCTCTGCACTCTACTCTCTAATTCTCCTATACAGTACTTTCTATTCCTCATAACCTGCACTCTACTATCTATACAGTACTCTGTAATAATCCTGCACTCTACTCTCTAATTCTCATATACAGTAAACTCTAATAGTCATAAACTGCACTCTACTCCGTTAGATAATACTCTCTAATTATTCTGCTCTGCACTCTACTCTCTAATTCTCCTCTACCATACTCTTTAATTGTCATAAACTGCACTTTACTCTCTAATGCTCCAATCGAGCACTGCATTCCATTCTCTAATTCTCCTATACTGTACTCTCTAATAATAATAATAATACATTGCAGTCTGCTTTCTAATTCTCCTTTACAGTAGTCGCTTTAGTCTCAATTTGCACTCTACTTCTCCAGTTATGCTCTTTTAAAGTTCTTTATAAAAACATCCGTCTACTTCGTACTTCTCATTCTCCTATACTCTACTCTTTAATGCTCCTATTTATGGCTCTCTCATAATCTTGCACTCTATTCTTTAATCCTGTTCTGCACGTTACTCTCTAATTGTCCTTTACAGTACTCTCTAATAGTCATAAACTGCACACTACTTTCTAATTTCTCTGTAAAGTACTCTTAAATAATCTTACACCGCACTATATTTTCTATTCGTCTTATACAGAACAGTCTAATAATCATAAACTGCACTTTAATAGAAAGTATTGTTTAGGAGAATTAGAAAGTAAAGTTCAGTTTATGACTACTACTACTCTACTGTTTCTGCACAGTTCTCTCTAAGGCTAGGTTCACACAGCTTAAATGCAGGGCGCAATTACGCCATGTGGCCGGGGGCGGGGCGGGAGCAGGGGGCCGGCACCTCGCCGGCCCATAGACTATCAATTACCTGCGGCGCGTATAGTCGATGGAATTCAAATGTCACTTATCTCCCTCCAGTGGCGGATTCGCCGAGCAGGAAAGAGGAGACGTATCATAGTTCTATATGAGAACGGTTGGATTACCGTAATGACAGGGAATGGATTCTCCAAAACTGCAATTTTTTTTTATTAATTTTTTTTAAATAAATTTTTTGCATTTTCAAACATTTAAACAGTGAACAAATATTCTCTGACATGTATATAAGGATTCATATTCATGTTTTTGCATAACCTCCGTGGCTGTGCCTGGAATATGGAGATCAACTACATACAGAGTGATAGCATCCTAGTTTACAAGATTATAAAAGAAATTAAATTAGACCCAAAATTAATCTTACACTACTAAAGTACAACTCACAACTGCGTCCTATCTTCTATCACTCGTGACCGTGTGCGTCCTTAAATGGATCTTCATACTCAATGACCATAGTTCTCCTCAGACCTGAGTTCCCCAGCGTGCCCCGATTCCATCCCTACAATACCAATTCAGTTTACTTGAAATTTGATACAGGGTCTCTATCTCTCTGTCAGAATAATGCGATTCTATGAAATGTTCTCGCCAACACAGTCTGAAGATCCCTGGGGTTCGGATCTCCTTGCTCGCCGCTCTCTATGTCTCAGCTCTGTCCGCTATAAGATAATCCTCCAGCTGCTTTATGACCCGGAGATTGAAGGGAAGAGTGGGCTTCAGCCATAACTGTAAGAGCTTCGTTTCGCGCCAATAAGGGCACTGCTGGAACTTTTACCGGGAAAAACAGGTGGAGTGAGCTGACTCCCTCAGAACCCTTCCCCCATTCCATCCGGTAAGGCCTGGGGCCAGTGGACAGATCAGGAGTTCATCGTGTTTCTCTTGGTGTGACTCCGAAGTGAAGCTGTATATAATGAAGGACAGTGTCCCAGTAGGATTGTGTATAGTGCATTTCCCAAGTGACTGTGCCATAGGGTCCGTTTTATGTGTGACTGCATTTAGGGCAGTGCTGCAATTATCGGAAGTTTGAGATGGGGGGGATTGAAGGCGTAGATGGCGTTGTGAATTATTTTGAATGTAAGTTTCAGCCAGGTCTCGCAGATGATGTGTTTCCAGGTATGGTCACAACACCCTTCGGGGATCATATTGGGATCTGGGCATTACCCAATTCGGCGGCTCCAGTAGTTGGAACGCCTGAGAAGCTACCAACCCGCTTTCTGCCACACACTCCCCCCCCTCTCATACCCCACACCCCCTCAGCCGCTAGATCCTCGATAGAACCACTCATGTCTCCCCTGCCCTCGCTCGTGGTGACATAACCGAGCTGTCCCCCACCCTCATTGAGGGATGGTCGCCTTGGAGAGATCTCTTAGTCTCCCATATACAGAAATGGAAACGAGCTGATAGCAGCAAAAGCTGTGAGCTGGGTAAGGAGAACCATCCTCGAGCATCTCCGAGCGCTTAGGCCCGTTCTACCGAGAACTCACTTGCATCAACCTGTCCGCATTGGCCAGAAACTGCCTACCCTCCATTCCATACATCTCGGATTGCTCTGACCCAGCGGAACTCGGGATCGGTCTCAACATAGGGCATGTCCTTGGAGAGATAAGCGAAGGAAAGGCCTAAGCGTTTATCAATCTCTTTCCAAGCCATTTTTGTGTCCCGGGAACAATAGGAGACAACTTAATCCAAAGAAGGCAGTTTAGAGGTACTTAGTATGGAGCAAGGCCCCTGTTGGGTGCCAAAGGGCGCAGATTAACTCGCTTTCTAAATCCCAATTCGAGAAAGCAAGGGCGAACTCTAATCCAATCCAATCTAGCATGTGACGAGTCACGAAGGCCAGGTTATAACCCATAAATCTGGGAGTATTCAGCCACAACCTGCCTAATAACTGTCAGGATCAGTTTATGTAGCAGCAATTACGGGGTTTTTTCCTGTCACTATATATATCTGCGAAAGGCTTGGATTATTGTGGTTGATGTCTGTTATGTTTGAGTCTTGGATTGGAGGCCTGAAGGGGATAATATAGCAGCCTGTGAGAAGCAGTCCATCTTTATGGCGTGACACCAGCTGCAAATTTGCCACTCCGGAGCGTTATCCTCACGGACTGATACTCGTCCAATTCTTTAAGCCGTCAAAGTGAACATGGCACTAATAGGTCATAAACTGTCACACTTTACTCTCTAAATGGCACTCGTTTCACACGGCAGCTTATTTGGGCGCTGAGTTCCAGCCGTAAGGTTTGACGCGCCGTATCTTGCGCTGCAGTTCGGCTGAATCCGTCCCTGTCATTACGGTCTATCCACAATTTTATTAGAGGAAACTATGGATTCCGTCCCTCCTCCGCCTCGGCAGAATATTCGCCACCGCGGGCGGTTAGAGGAAAGTGACATTGCACATTTTTTTACAGCGTGTTTTGCCGATATGAATACATGGAAATGTCTTATGGGGGCGGCGAGCTGCATGGCCCCCCGCACCGCCTGACGGTTGCCGGCGTAATTCGCGGGGAGGAAATCCGTCCCTGCAGTTTCGTCGGCAATAAGCCGTGTGAACATTGCCTAATTCTCCCATACAGTACGCTCTACTATGTTGAAAACTTTTCCCCAGGTATCGTGCTGTGGTCGGTGTCGGTCACACTCATATGTAAGATTTTAATAGTAGAGAACAACTTTGGTGCCAGTCCATGAACACAAATTTTAAGCTTTTCGTCATCTGTCCGGCAGAATAAGTTTATTTCCTTGGCATATAGAGTAAGAGAAGTAGCCGTTAATTGTTCAAAATAAGGAGGTGCCCAGAATAGATGGGACTGTATCAGCCCCCTGGATGGGCACCCCTGATGGGGTGAGGCAGACCTTCACAGGCTGTTCTAACCAAGAGAAGTTTCCTAGACATATGTAGGGTTTCCCTGGTAAAAATATTTTACCGTCTGTGATTTCTCAGTTATTACAGAAGTTCACGGATAAGACTGCCCACATGATCATTCCAGCAGGCCCTGTAAATCAATCTTCCTTCTTTTTTCCCATCTTCTTCTATTTCCCCCAAATCTATCTTCTATCTATTTTTATCTTTTATCTATCTATCTATCTTTTTTCTATTTCCCATCTATCTATCTGTCTATCTATCTGTCTATCTACCCTGTCTATGCTATCTGTCTATCAAATCTGTCTATCTGTCTATCTATCTACTTTTATCTATCTATCTATCTATCTATCATTGACTATTCTATCTATTATTGTCTATCTATCCTTTTTATCTATCTATCTATCTGTCTATCTATCTGTCTGTCTGTCTGTCTGTCTGTCTGTATCTGTATCTGTCTGTCTATATCTATCTATCTAGCTCATATCTATCTATCTCATCATATTTTTCTGTCTTACTGTATGTCTGATATCTTATATCTCTCTATATCTATATATCTCATATCTATTGTCAAATCTTTCTATCTTTCTGTCTATCTATCTCATATCTATCTATCTCATATCTATCTATCTCATATCTATCTATCTATATCTATCTATCTATATCTATCTATCTCATATCTATCTATCTCATATCTATCTATCTATCTCATATCTATCTATCTCATATCTATCTATCCCATATCTATCTATCTCATATCTATCTATCTATCTATCTATATCTATCTATTTCTTTTATCTATCTATCTCATATCTATCTATCTCATATCTATCTATCTATCTATCTATCTATCTATCTATCTATCTATCTATCTATCTCCCTCATATCTATCAATGTGTACATCTTTGAAATTATTAAAAAACCTGCTACTTCACAGTAACTCTGTGTATTAATGACAGAGTCATTCCAGTAAGAGACATGTCCAGGGTGTTAGTCTTGCCGTTACAGGGCAGTATAACAGTATTTTGTGTCGTTATACCTGAGGCTCCTACAGATAATAGAACTGTCTGCTCTGCGTTCTCCTGTTCCCCGCTCCAGTCCTGCAGCGATGCTTCCCAGACTTCTCCACCAGGAACGGCGTTCTGACTGTGGCTAATAAGACGCTGTTTAAAGATGGAAGTGGCCATATGAGGAACGTGACGGACCTGAGAGAAGCAGCCAAGTAAGCATCATTATTCATTCCTCTGGACGGAAGAGAATGTGATCTCACATATTCTTTGGAGCAGTGCAACCTTTGGGTTAAATCTGCTCTATGGGCCCCTAGATTGCTATATATGCAATGTATTATTTTATACTCTCCCTCAAGGAGCAATGACACATGTAGAATGCAAAGTTGTCAGGAGCACTACGTCCTAGATCGGCTCTGAGGAACCTTTGCCTTCGTGTTGCTCATTCTTCTGCAGCATCGTTGGGTCGATGACCCATGTCAATGTTTACTATGTATTTGATGATGTTCTTTTTGGAATAATGTGACTCTTGAGAGATAGATATTTTACATTCTAGAGCACTGCAACATTGACAGATAGAACAGTGATACACCTGTAATATGGGGCCCACAACCCATATCCCATTGAGTCCCTAATAGACTCCAGAACAGAGCTGTGCACAGATAAGGCATCTCCAATATGGGGGACTATCTAAAACTTTCCAAAATAGAGATCTGCACACAGTATAGAAGTCTCCAGAATAAAGCTGGTTTAGTGATCTTTCTTATGGAGTTTGCATAACTTAGAAGTCTCTATAATAGAGTTCTGCATGCTGAGTCCAGAACAGATGAAATTTTCCTCCAAATTTTAAAGTTAATCTCCAGAATGGATCTACGTATACTAATCTTAGGATCCTACCAGTATATATATCGAATATCTGCACACAGTATCTCATATCTAGTATAGAGATCTGCACACTATATAGCTAATATCTAAACTATCTATCCAGTATAAATCTAATGAATCTGCACACGGTATACTAATCTGTATAGAGATCTGCACACAGTATACTAATATCTAGAATAGAGATCTGCACACAGTATACTAATATCTAGAACATAGATCTGCACACAGTATACTAATATCTAGAATAGAGATCTGCACACAGTATACTATCTATAGAATAGAGATCTGCACACAGTATACTAATTCTAGACATAGATCTGCACACAGTAATACTCATATCTAGAATAAGATCTGCACACAGTATACTAATCATTAGAATAGAGATCTGCACACAGTATACCAATATTAAATGAGATCTGCACACAGTATACTAATATCTAGAATAGAGATCTGCACACAGTATACTAAATCTATGAAAATAGATCTGCACACAGTATACCTAATATTCAGAATAGAGATCTGCACCCAGTATACTAATATCTAGAATAGGATCTGCACACAGTATACTAATCTATAGAACTAGAGACTGCACACAGTATACTAATATCTAAAAAGATCTGCTACACAGTATACTAATTTAGATAGGATCTGCACACAGTATACTAATATTAGAATAGAGATCTGCACACAGTATACCAATCTATAGATAGAGATCTGCACAAGTATACTAACTATGAATAGAGATCTGCACACAGTATACTAGTATTTAGAATAGAGATCTGCACACAGTATACAATATCAGAAAGAGATCTGCACACAGTATAACAATATCTAAACAGATGATCTGCACACAGTATACTAATACTAAATAGAGATCTGCACACAGTATACAATATCAGAATAGAGATCTGCACACAGTATACTAATCCATAGAATAGAGATCTGCACACAGTATACAATCCTAGAATAGAGATCTGCCACACAGTTATATAATCTAAAGAATAGGATCTCCACACAGTTATACTGATCATAGAATGAGATCTGCACACAGTATACTAATACTAGAATAGAGATCTGCACACAGTATACTAATCTATAGAATAGAGATCTGCACACAGTATACTAGTATATAGAATAGAGATCTGCACACAGTATACTAATATCTAGAACAGAGATCTGCACACAGTATACTAATATCTAGATAAGATCTGCCACATATATAATATAGAAAAGATCTGCACACAGTATACTAATATCTAGAATAGAGATCTGCACACAGTATACTAATATCTAGAATAGAGATCTGCACACAGTATACTAATATCTAGAACATAGATCTGCACACAGTGTACTAATCATAGAATAGAGATCTGCACACAGTATACTAATCCATAAATAGAGATCTGACAATGTATACTAATCTATCTAGAATAGAGATCTGCACACAGTATACTAATCTATATAATAGGGATCTGCACACACAAGTAGAACTAACTCTATATTAGATAGAGATCTGCACACTAGTATACTAATATCTAGAATAGAGATCTGCACACAGTATACTAATATCTAGAATAGAGATCTGCACACAGTATAGTAATCCTATAGAATAGAGATCTGCACACAGTAATTAACTAAAATCTAAAGATAATAGAGAGATCTGCACACAGTATACTAATATCTAGAATAGAGATCTGCACACAGTATACTAATCTATAGAATAGGGATCTGCACACAGTATACTAATCTAGAATAGAGATCTGCACACAGTATACTAATATCTAGAACATAGATCTGCACACAGTATACTAATCCATAGAATAGAGATCTGCACACAGTATACTAATATCTAGAATAGAGATCTGCACACAGTATACTAATATCTAGAATAGAGATCTGCACACAGTATACTAATCTATAGAATAGAGATCTGCACACAGTATACTAATATCTAGAATAGAGATCTGCACACAGTATACTAATCTCTAGAATAGAGATCTGCACACAGTATACTAATCTATAGAATAGAGATCTGCACACAGTATACTAATATCTAGAATAGAGATCTGCACACAGTATACTAATATCTAGAATAGAGATCTGCACACAGTATACTAATCTATAGAATAGAGATCTGCACACAGTATACTAATATCTAGAACAGAGATCTGCACACAGTATACTAATATCTAGAATAGAGATCTGCACACAGTATACTAATCTATAGAATAGAGATCTGCACACAGTATACTAATCCATAGAATAGAGATCTGCACACAGTATACTAATCCATAGAATAGAGATCTGCACACAGTATACTAATCTATAGAATAGAGATCTGCACAAAGTATACTAATATGGAGAATAGAGATCTGCACACAGTATACTAATCTGCAGAATAGAGATCTGCACACAGTATACTAATCTCCAGAATAGAGATCTGCACACAGTATACTAATCTATAGAATAGAGATCTGCACACAGTATACTAATCTATAGAATAGAGATCTGCACACAGTATACTAATCTATAGAATAGAGATCTGCACACAGTATACTAATATCTAGAATAGAGATCTGCACACAGTATACTAATCCATAGAATAGAGATCTGCACACAGTATACTAATCTATAGAATAGAGATCTGCACACAGTATACTAATATCTAGAATAGAGATCTGCACACAGTATACTAATATCTAGAACATAGATCTGCACACAGTAAACTAATCCATAGAATAGAGATCTGCACACAGTATACTAATATCTAGAATAGAGATCTGCACACAGTATACTAATCTATAGAATAGAGATCTGCACACAGTATACTAATATCTAGAATAGAGATCTGCACACAGTATACTAATATCTAGAATAGAGATCTGCACACAGTATACTAATATCTAGAATAGAGATCTGCACACAGTATACTAACATAACAAGAATAGAGATCTGCACACAGTATACTAATAATCTAGATATAGAGATCTGCACACAGTATACTAATCCTATAGAATAGAGATCTGCACACAGTATACTAATATCTAGAATAGAGATCTGCACACAGTATACTAATCATAGAATAGAGATCTGCACACAGTATACTAATCATAGAATAGAGATCTGCACACAGTATACTAATCTATAGAATAGAGATCTGCACACAGTATACTAATATCTAGAATAGAGATCTGCACACAGTATACTAATCTATAGAATAGAGATCTGCACACAGTATACTAATCCATAGAATAGAGATCTGCACACAGTATACTAATATCTAGAATAGAGATCTGCACACAGTATACTAATCTATAGAATAGAGATCTGCACACAGTATACAAATATCTAGAGATAGAGATCTGCACACAGTATACTAATCTATAGAATAGAGATCTGCACACAGTATACTAATCTATAGAATAGAGATCTGCACACAGTATACTAATATCTAGAATAGAGATCTGCACACAGTATACTAATATCTAGAATAGAGATCTGCACACAGTATACTAATCTATAGAATAGAGATCTGCACACAGTATACTAATCTATAGAATAGAGATCTGCACACAGTATACTAATATCTAGAATAGAGATCTGCACACAGTATACTAATCCATAGAATAGAGATCTGCACACAGTATACTAATATCTAGAAAATAGATCTGCACACAGTAAACCAATCTATAGAATAGAGACCTGCACACAGTATACTAATATCTATAGAATAGAGATCTGCACACAGTATACTAATATCTAGAATAGAGACTGCACACGTATACTAATCATTGAATAGAGATCTGCACACAGTATATACTAATATCTAGAATAGAGATCTGCACAAAGAATACTAATCAATAGAATAGATATCTGCACACAGTCTACTAATCCATAGAATAGAGATCTCCACAAAGTATACTAATCCATAGAATAGAGATCTGCACACAGTATACTAATATCTAGAATAGAGATCTGCACACAGTATACTAATCTATAGAATAGAGATCTGCACACAGTATACTAATCTAGAATAGAGATCTGCACACAGTATACTAATATCTAGAATAGAGATCTGCACACAGTATACTAATCTATAGAATAGAGATCTGCACACATTATACTAATATCTAGAACATAGATCTGCATACAGTATACTAATCTATAGAATAGAGATCTGCACACAGTATACTAATATCTAGAATAGAGATCTGCACACAGTATACTAATATCTAGAACATAGATCTGCACACAGTATACTAATCATAGAATAGAGATCTGCACACAGTATACCAATCTATAGAATAGAGACCTGCACACGGTATACTAATCCATAGAATAGAGATCTGCACACAGTATACTAATATCTAGAATAAAGATCTGCACACAGTATACTAATCTATAGAATAGAGATCTGCACACAGTATACTAATCTATAGAATAGAGATCTGCACACAATATACTAATCTATAGAATAGAGATCTGCACACAGTATACTAATCTATAGAATAGAGATCTGCACACAGTATACAATCTAAATAAAAGATCTGCACATCAGTATACTATCTAGAATAGAGATCTGCACACAGTATAATAATCTATAGAATACTAATCTGCACATAGTATACTAATATCTAGAACATAGATCTGCACACAGTATACTAATATCTAGATCATAGATCTGCACACAGTATACTAATATATAGAATAGAGATCTGCAAAAATTATACTAATCTATAGAATAGAGATCTGCACACAGTATACTAATCTTTAGAATAGAGATCTGCACACAGTATACTAATCTATAGAATAGAGATCTGCACACAGTATACTAACTATAGAATAGAGATCTGCACACAGTATACTAATATCTAGAATAGAGATCTGCACACAGTATATAATATCAGAATAGAGATCTGCACACAGTACTAAATCTAGAATAGAGATCTGCACACATTATACCTAATCTATAGAATAGAGACTGCACACGGTATACTAATCCATAGAATAGAGATCTCCCAACACAGTATACTAATATCTAGAATAGAAGATCTGCACACAGTATACTAATTCTATAGAATAAGAGATCTGCACACAGTATACTATCTATAGAATAGAGATCTGCACACAGTATACTAATCTATAGAATAGATTGCACACAGGTATACTAATATCTAGAATAAGTCTGCACACAGTATACTTATTTAGAATAGGATCTGCACACATATAAATCTTATAATAGAGAATCTGCACACAGTATACCATATTATAAGAATAAGACTTTGCACACGTATCGTATTCATAGAATAGATTGCACAGCTACTAATCAAGAATAGAGACTGCACACAGTATATATATTAGATAAGATTGCCCTATATACTATCTATAGAATAGAGATCTGCACCGTATCCCTATTTTAGAATAGAGTTGCCCCCAAATAAAATTTAAATAGAAAATCTGCCCCACTAATATACTAAAATTATAGAATAGAATCTGCACCAGTATACAAAATATCTAAAATAAGATCGCACAAGTTACTAATTTGAATAGAATCTGCACACAAATATAATTTAAAATAAAATCTGCAAATTTTAACTAATTCTAAATAGAGATCTGACACAGTATACAAATCTAGAATAAGATCTGACCACGTTACTAATATCAGAAAGAGATCTGCACACTTCAAAACATAGAATAGAGATCTGCACACAGATTTAATTTAATTAGAAAAAGATTGCACACAGTATACTTTACTAGAATAAAGATCTCCCCACCGTATACTAATATCTAGAATTTGAGATCGCACACAGTATTACTAATTTAGAATAAGATCTGCACAAGTTGTACAAATCAAAGAATAAGATCTGCCACAGAAATTACAAATCTAAAGAATAGGACCCCAAACAGATGTACTAATCTATAGAATAGAGTTGTGCATGGTTTACAATTCTCCAGATTGGCATTTTTTACACAATTAATTATAAAGTTATTCCAATAAGAGAAATGCTCTACATGTCCATAATGATATCGCTAAGACTTTCCACCTAGATCTGAAGAAAATTTCCAGCCCCCATCACAATAGAGCTGTGTTAGTTTTAGTTTTTTCTATCATGGGCTCTGTATCAGTCTCCAGAATAGAAATACTGGTTGTTTTGAAGACTGGATTTCTGTACACTATTTACTGGTGTCCAGAACTGGACTCGGAAAGTTTAGTTTGCCCAATGGCTCTTGACATCTTTGAAGTTTCCAATGAAGTTCTACACACATTGGGCCACATTTATGAAAACTGTCTAACAATATGACTGTCTTTGTTGCCATATGTTCTTACAGCGTTTTTCCATACGTTTTTCAATCCAAAAAACGCAGCGTAAAACATGTCCAAACACATACCCCAAAGTGTGATACGTGTTTGGATATATTCTCTGTGCAGCACAAATGCACCCTATAGTTTTAAACAGGGTGTCTGATGCGTAAAAAACGGATCAAGAATTGACATGTCATTAGACGCATCCGAAAGACGTATGTAAAACACGTATTGTCTGAACGATGATACGTGTTTTTATATTGAAATCAATGTAAATAACACTGAGAATTGTTAGATACGTGTTTGGGTCCATTTTTCCGTCTGAAAAACATACCCAAACACGTATCTAAAAGACGCTGTGTAAACATCCCTTTACTGCTAGCGCATCTTCATAAATGTGGCCCAGTATAGTTTAGAAGCCCCCAGAACAGGCCGCTGGACATGATGGTGGTATTGTCAAGTCATTTTCCTATGCGCCCAAGCCACCTTTTGCCATCCCAACCCCAAAAAGAGTCTCACACAAAGGGGTGGTTAGACATTTTATTAAACAAAATAGGAACAACCACATTAAAAACAATCCTAATAACCCACAGAAGGAAGGTCTTTGAGGTCCCAAACAGTTGTATCCTTAATAAACCAGAGCATCCTAAATTTACTAGCTTACTTCAAGTGACCAGCTTAGTGGTACCAATAAGTGAATCTTAGTTGTGCTCACTCAAGGCTTTAGCCCGTTTCAAAATTTCCCATATCTGAGGCCACCAGGACTACGAACATCCCACATGGGGAGCCCAATCCTCTTCAGAAAACCAATGATATAATGGTCACGCACATCTATATATAACAAGGAGACAGGTGCACATGTGGAAGGGGTCAGCTAGTCCCACTTAGTACGACTGAAGTTAATACCACGGCACACTAAGGGAGCTTTCACACAGCGCAGTTTTGGTGCAGTTGTAACCACGCTCCAATTATCTGTCTTTATTACCAGCAAGCTTCTTTCACTTATCTAAACTGTTTGGAAAGTGAGTAATCAATTAGTGTGTTTGTATCCACAAGACTTCACACACAGTAAGGCTATGTTCACACGGCTTATTTCAGAACGTATTTACATCGGATTGCCGATCGTAAATACGTTCTGAAATCAGTTGAAAATCAGTTGCAAATAAGTGCCACTAAGTGTGACACGTATTTGTAACTGATTTCCCGACGGATTCACCATCTCCAATCATTGTAGGTGGTGAATCCGTCCGTAAATAATTGACATGCACATTGTTTTTTCCGTCCGGATTGCCGTC
This sequence comes from Phyllomedusa bahiana, assembly GCA_025379985.1. Taxonomy (NCBI): domain Eukaryota; kingdom Metazoa; phylum Chordata; class Amphibia; order Anura; family Hylidae; genus Phyllomedusa; species Phyllomedusa bahiana. The sequence continues at coordinate 73,414 of JAODAL010007680.1, forward strand.
GTCAATCCGCGGCGGCAGTCCGGCACAGAAATACGCGTCGTGTGAACGACGAGCCGTATTTTCTATTGAAATCAATAGAAAATGGGCTGTGACTTATTTCTGACTGATTTGCCGACGGATTGACGATCGTCAATCCGTCGGCAAATCCGCGGCGAAATAAGCCGTGTGAACGAGGCCTAAGGGTGCTTTCACACAGTGCGTTTTTGGTGCGTTTTTTAATGCGTTTTTTGTGCAGGGAGGCACAGCAATTAATGCTGTACATTGCTGCACCAAAATCACGGCAAAAATCGCGATTTTTGTCGCGATTTTTGCAGGGTTTTTTGTGCAGCAATGTATAGCATTAATTGTGTCTTCCTGTATCAAAAACGCATTAAAAAAACGCACCAAAAACACACTGTGTGAAAGCACCCTAACTGATTACTTGAAACACCTTTCCGAAAAATTTAGACAGCAGAAAGAAGTTTGCTGGTAATAAAGGCAGTTTCATTGGAGGGCAATTAAAACTGCACCAAAACTGCGCTGTGTGAAAGCTCCCTTAAAAGATGCAATAATTGATAGATTTATTGTAGTTATATCAATTACTGTAAGTGGATCATGCAATTCCAAAAAATAAAAAAATAAAAAAAAGTTAATAAAAGAAACAAAGTTGCTGGCTCCCTCTCCTATACTCCGGACGTCTTGTCCAGCGCCCCCAGCTCATCGAACATACTACCCCGGCCCTCCACCTTTGGAGACTGCCCTGTACCTCGGCCACTATTTTGTACCCAGCCGGCATACTACCTTTCTATATACTGCCCTGCTACTCATTGAGGCTCTCTATATCACCTGTTAGATACTTGTAGATGTCACTTGATAAAGGCCCCATTCGCGAAATGTCAGCACGCTTTGACATCAATCATCTGACATCTCTATGTCTCTGTGTCATTTGTCTGATACATTTTTTGGGAATTGCATGATCCACTTAATTGATATAGCCACAATAAATCTATCAATTATTGCATCTTTTTGGTATGCCGTGAAATTATCTTCACTCGTCCAAAAAACCAGCCTCCTGTCTGACCAACTTTGAGGATTGCCCACCACCGCCACCATCAATAAAGTCATCTCCTTCTTTTCCAGGCGGGCAGTGGCTTTTGATGTTGTTCACCACAAAATGGGCACTGCAACCCACACTATATAACCAGTACACCACCAAATGCCCTGCCCAACCTATTTCCTGTGCCCCAACAGGCCATTATGACTGGCTCCCTTCAGGCTGTGCCCCTAGTTTGGCCTCCTTAGCCTAGTATTTTCCTCGAGCACTATTCATTGCAGGGCTCTGAACAATTGGAGTCCTGCAAGTAAGTAGTTTCCAACCACTCCTAAAAATTGGAGTCCTGAAAGTAAGTAGTTTCCAACCACTCCTAAAAATTGGAGTTCTGTAGACACTTTATCAGTTTCCAGAATGGTAGTTTGGGAGATTGGAGTCCTGTCCGTAGTATAACGTTGTCCAGAACTGAGCTCCAGAAGGATTAGTCACCACCATGCAGGACTGGGAGAAGGTATTCTGATGCCTTAGGCAAATTAGGCATTTAGTGCCCCCCAATAGAAAAATTCAGCCCATTCCATATCTGCTTGCGCCCTTTTTCTGTTTTGGGATGAAGTGGCGTCCTAGGCGATCGCCTTCTTTTTTCGGTTACCCGTCATCTCGGCCCTGCCACCATGACGGCACTCCGACTCCAGTCCTGTAGAGCGGTCACCTTCATGTTGTATAACTTCTGGATCTGTCAGACGTCTAACTGGTTTATTTCATCATCATAACAGCTTCTATTTTGTTTTATAGACATGTAACTACCATTGAACATGGAACTACAAGGTTACAAACCACATTTTCTAACGTTTTGTGTATGGCTTGTACGTGTTCAGCTAGAACAAAGCAATACTGACGCCGAAGATTAATCTGCTGCTTAGTCACCTTCAGAATAAGGCCAAATGAGTCAGACTAGGATATCAGGATAGTTAATCATTGCTAAGAATGAATGGAGTTGTCATTAGCATTTTTGGAGGGGGCGTTAGCTGTACTGTCAAATCGATTGACGAAACTGGCACGGATTCCCCCAAATTTACATGGTAAAAAGAGTCAGCCACTGTTGAAGGGCCTTCACAATGCTCCGGGGACTAGAAATGGGCAGGGTGCAACTTTGTGGAATACACGTTACCCAAATTCTGCCGCTTTGCAGGACATAGGGGGAGAGCTGTGTATTAAAGAGGACCTATGACCTCTCTTAGCATGTTTCTTTTAGGAAATACTTGTGATCCCCATGAAATAACGATTCTGGAGCATCTTCTCTTATAACGCTGTGTTGTGCTGTTCCTCAGTTATTACTACAGGAAAAGTATCAATGAAAAAGTAAGATGGGTGTTACCATTCCAAAGAGATGTGTCCCTGCACGCACTGACTGGACAATGTCAGATTGTGCAGGACACACCCCCAATTGGTCACACCCAGCTGACAGATTCAGTAATACATTTCTAGGAGGAATAACAGAGGAACAGCACAACACAGATATCTAAGAGAAGAGGCTCCTGAATTGTTATTTTCATGGGGAACACATGTGTTTACTATAAGGGTATGTTTACACGATGTATTGTGGCGCATATAGTATGTGCCGCAGTAAATCGTGTGTTTCAGGTGCTTGCGCTGATCAGCGCTTACTCCCGAGGCGCGGGGGGGGCGGTCGGCAGCCCACCCGCCCCATAGACATGCATTACTCATGACATGTCACTCATCTCCCCGCGCGTACGATCTTATTGTACGCGCGGGGGGGAAGAGGCGTAATCCATAGTTCTCTATGAGAGCTATGGATTACCGTAATTGCGGGGCGCATTTCTCCAAATATTAAGTTAAATACAAGGCGAAATGCGACCCAAAATAATCCGTGTGAACATACCCTAACAGACGTGTGTAGGAGCAGTCACAGGTTTTCTTTAAAGGGGTTGTCTCACTACAATGATAACGTTTTATGTTAAAGATATTGCGAAAACAAGTCAATCTGCAATATGTGTCCATTAACAGTGTCCTACCTATTCTGAGATATCCCCTCTTGTATGGACTGCATCAGTTCCTCACTGGTTTCTATAGCTACAGACCTGTTTGATCTCTCCTGATAGGCTGCCAGCACTGGTTGCTATAGCTACAGACCTGTTTGATCTCTCCTGATAGGCTGCCAGCACTGGTTGCTATAGCTACAGACCTGGCTTCTACTGCAGACTAGTAGAAGCCAGAAAACACGCCACTTTAATTCAAAATGAAACCAATAAAACAGGACTGAGGTAAGATGAATCAATCTAGTGAGACAACCCCTTTAACTCGCTGATGGGGAAGTTACCTTTATATAAGGGAACATGAGCTCTTATAGGAATAGTGCTGAGGCTGAGAGCTACTCAACCTTTGACATTACAAAGACCTCCCCAATACAGTGACTACATCATTTTGTAGCACTTTCATACAGTAAAATTCCTTTAATCCGGCACCATCTGTATTCTGATTACTGGATGCAACCAAACTAAATCGTTACCAGAAATCTGCTACAATCATTTGGGTTCTCATGAATCCACACTGTATTGTAGGTCGGTTCTAGAAACAAGTGCCAGACCATCAGACTTTCTGGACTATTGGATGCATGGTTGAAGGTATTAGAACAAGTTATAGGACTACAACCTTACATTCATTTTACTATTCCTGTCTTGGTCTTATTATGGCACTTACATACATTATGTAGGAAGAAAGCCGCCCCTAAAGCTTTGCCACATAGGCACGGGCCAATGGTGCAATTCCGGCCTTGAGCAGATATTGCTATGTTCTTAAGCTGAATACATAGACAATGCATGGAAGCCAGCACTGAACACATGAATATGACATGCCATCTGATTTTAACCCATTAATAAGCTCCATGATGTGGTGCCCTCCCCCGAGGAGACACATCTAATGCTGCAGGGGGTAACGCCTCGGCTGCTTTTACGCATGACATACCTTAATACTTTTATTTTTCAGGCCACTTTTATAGCATTGAACATGTTGGAATTTGAGGTGCTCCTGTCGCTCACACACAAGACATTTTATCGGCAGAATGCCGTCTTTGTCTATAAAATGGCTACTTCCTAGTTGAGTGACAGATATATATATATATATATATATATATATATATATATATATATATATATATATATATATAATATATATATTATATATAGTACTATACAATGGGCCCTAATCAATGATTGACTTTCCAGTGATGTAGTCTACACCAGAACTGAAGTTTAAAGTCAATGGTCTCTAAAGCATAATCAGTATTAGGACCCTTAGATATAGGGGGTGCAGTAGTAGCAGTACCACTCTGGTCTTGATACCTAAAGGGGCGCATAGGACTCTCCTCCACAAAAAATTGCCGGTGCACTGTTCTATAGATGTATGAACAGGCGTACAGCCAAACTTGGCGCAATGTGGCACAACACATTTTAATGCGCCTAGAATGCGCATAACACTCTATGTGCCAATGTTGCGTGTTATGCGCCAGAAATGTTTGCCGCATAACACTTTCATTCATACCGTTGTATTATACACTCCTCTATATCTGTTTAGAACTGGTGTTTCGGCGCCAAGTAACGTAGATGTCACCCTATAAATTTAAATGTCACGTGGCAGGTTGGGGCCCAGTGACGGATTTGACACTGGGGCCCAGGAGCTTCAAGTTACACCTCCCTCATGGCCCTCACTATATTTTCCTGTCTTCTCCTTATGAGGAGGTGGTAGGGTTAGTTTGCCTCAAGAACCAGGTGTGACTTTAGCCCCCATAGCTAGACCACTGTTCCTAACAGGGCAATTCCATATTTGACAGAACAGACTAATATCCTATAAGCCTTATCGTCTAGCAGGTCAGATGTGGGGTAGCCATAGATGACCAGATCTCTCATGGACACCAGAGGTTCGTAGTGTTGGCATGATGTCATGGTCATCGGCCTCTCAAACAGTGGGTGGCAATGGGGGGGTAGTCTTGACCTAAAGTCAATTGTATAAGACTGAATGGTATATTAGTCTAGTATAGTAAAGCTAAACGGTGTCTATACAGCTGCTGGATGAACCATAGCTATTTCTCCTGCTGGCCCCACATATATGTATCCTTGGCTCCATAGAGAAGAAAAAAACACTTCCAGGCACTTCTGGTGGTGGCTTATCTCTAAGGACAACAAAAGGATTTGGCCTTAAAATGTAACATGGCCTATCCTTCTGTCCTCCAACATCATCAGGGAATATCAGGAGGCCACCATACACGTAAGGCAGTCAGCTGGCCCAGGTCTGACCAACTTTTTTCTAATATGGTATGGGGCCTTTTAGTCCTCTGCAGTATCTACTTATAGTATCTGGGTTGGGACTTGGGCAGCAACTCCTTCATGTACAGTATGTTGTGGGATGTGATAGGAAAAATTGCCTAGAAACCTTGTGACTTCCTGTTTGAGTGACTACCATGGGAGTCCATGTAGCTTTGTGTACAGGAGAGGTCACAGTCACTGTATAATATCCTGCCTCTCCATGCCACTTCTGTCAGGAAGCATGAGAAGGTTACAAGATAGGGACTCAGGATAAACACATGTAAGACAAGGGGGAAAAGCAGAAGAAAGAGGGTAAAAAAACAGAGGTACATTGGGCATTATGTATGAAAACTGTCCAGCAGTAAGACTGTTTTTGTTGCCCATAACAACTAATCGGAGATCATAGCAACCAGTTCTCATGGCAACCAATCAGAGCCCATAGCAGTCAATCAGAGCCCATAGCGACCAATCAGAGCTCATAACAGTCATCAGAGCCCATAACAACCAATTAGAGCTCATAGCAACAAATCAGAGCCCATGGAAACCGATCAGAGCCCATAGGAAACCGATCAGAGCTCATAGCAACCAATCAGAGCTCATAGCAACCAATCAGAGCTCATAGCAACCAATCAGAGCCATAGCAACCAATCAGAGCTCAGCTCTGATTTTCGCTATGGGTTCTTATTGGTTGCTCTGAGCTCTGATTGGTTGCTATGAGCTCTGATTGGTCACTGTGAGCTCTCATTGGTTGCTGTGAGCTCTCATTGGTTGCTGTGAGCTCTCATTGGTTGCTGTGAGCTCTCATTGGTTGCTGTGAGCTCTCATTGGTTGCTGTGAGCTCTCATTGGTTGCTATGGCTCTGATTGGTCGCTGTGAGCTCTGATTGGTTGCTGTGGGCTCTGATTGGTTGTTATGGGCAACAAAAACAGTCTTACTGCTGGACAGTTTTCATACATAAAGCCCACTGTATATAACGTGTATGATCTGAAACCATCTCCCCCCATCTTTCCACAGCTGTTGTATTATAGAGATCAGGATTGATTAGGGTCCTAAGATTTATTATTTTTTTTAAATTTGTAACATGTACCTCAAATACCAATTGTATCCTCTTCCATATAACATTTGTTGCATAGATGTAACATGGCTGTAATAGACCGGTACTAATTTATGATATAACCTGAACCTGTCCGCAGAATTTTATTTGTGATATCATACGTTTTTGTGACTTTTTATTTTTGAATTCTGTTTTGCTCACCAGTGGGATAAATGCCGTCCTTGATGCCAGATCCATTGGGATGAAGATTTTCGAGGACTATGCAAGTTCCTGGTACTGGATCTTAATGTAAGTGACGGTGTAAATTTAAGTAGTCTTGTCAATTCCTGAGGCGTTTACACAAGGGAATTCCCATAGAAACTATGGCGCAGCATATTTTTGGTGCACAAACGCTGCTGATTACGCTCTGCACTTTCACTTCAAAATATGCCTGTCATTAGGCGTATTTTGAATCGTAAATTTACACGTGTAAATTTATGTTGTGTGAACATACGCTTAGGCCACGTTCACACGGCTTATTTGGACAAGGTTTTGGACGAGGTTTTCGAAGCGTTTCCTCGCCCAAAACACTTCCAAAATGCCCCCAGTTAATTTAATTGATTCCTATGTTCACACACGACGAGGTTTTTACACGCTTCTTTGGAAGTGCTGAAAAAGAAGAGTCATTTAATTCTTGAAGCGTGTGTTGGGTGCGGTTTTGACGCGTTTTGCGCGCGGTTTTTGTCCTGGCTGTTAATTCGTATGGGTGAAAACCTCGTCGAAAACCTGTTCCAAAACCTCACCGAGAAACGCCTCTAAAACCTCTTCTGAAGAAGCCTGTTTCAGGCGAAGTTTTGGGAGCTGACTCAACATGTTTTTTGGATGGGGACTGGCAATGTCAGACATGTGTGGAAACTGTCAAGCGTTAAGGGTATGTTCATACGATGTATTGCGGCACGTACAGTACATGCTGCAATACATCATGTGTTTCGGGAGCTTGCGCTGATCAGAGTGTACTCCCGAGGGGTGGAGGTGCAGCACGTTGGCCCCATAGACATGCGTTGCATGACATGTCACTTATCTCCCCGCGCGTACAATACGATCGTATTGTATGTGCAGGGGGGACGAGGCGTAATCCATAGTTCTCTATGAGAGCTATGGATTACCGTAATTGCGGTGGGCATCTCGCCGCATAAAAGCACAAATACGCGGCGAAATGCGTTCCGCAATTACGCCGTGTGAACATACCCTAAGACACTTTGTTGCCCATAGCGACCAATGAGCCCATAGTGACCAATCATAGCGATAGCAACCAATCAGAACCCATAGCAACCAATCAGCCCATAGCAACCAATTAGAGCCCATAGCAACCACCAGAGCTCAGCTTTTATTTCATATTGTGCTCTGGAAAAATAAAAGCTGTGCTCTGATTGGTTGCTATGGGCTCTGGTTGCTATGGGCTACAAAGACAATCTTACTGCTAGACAGCTTTCAAACATAAGAGTATGTTCACACGGCGTATTTGGGGGGCGTATTGCGCTGCAATACGTCCAAATTACGCCTTGCAAATACAGTAATTTATCTGTCGCACTATGATAACCTGCCACTTCCCATACAATATTTGCTTGTGAAAATTGATATCAGCGTGTACTTCTGAAGCAACAGGCGTATTGCAGGCGTAGAGCGACGCGCACTATACATCTGCAATACACCATGTGAATACACCTTAAGGGTATGTTCACACGATGTACTGTTCACATCGTGTCTTTCAGGAGCTCGCGCTAATACGCGCTTACTCCCGCGGTGCGTGGGTGCTGGCAGCCCGCCGGCCCCATTGACATTCATTACTCGCGGTGTGTATTCGCCGCAAGTAATTGACATGTCACTTATCTCCCCGTGCGTACAATATAATCGTATTGTACGAGTGAGGAGAGAAGGCATAATCCATAGTTCTCTATGAGAGCTATGGATTACTGTAATTGTGGCGCGCATCTCTCCCATATTAGAGCGCAAATGCGTACTGAAATTACCCCGTGTGAACATAGCCTAAAAGTGATTTCACATGGTGCATTTTTTTATGTGTTTTTCGGATCCGTCAAAAGAAACATCAAGTTGTGTCACCGCAAAACATGTGAACGCAGCCTTACCATTCAGACAGTCTGGATCTGCAGCAAATTATAGTACAATACATGTTGATGGGGTTTTCAAAATGTTAAAAATTCTGCAAGGAAAAAAATGTGCACGGTGCAGATTATTGGTGAAATCCATGGTGAATCTGGGGAAATTTTAATGTAGCATGTGCAGATTTTGCTGCAAAATTACCAAAGCATGCGCCTGTCTGATCATCACATGACCTGGAAAATGTCATCTTGTTTTTTTCCGGTACTAAACAATAAACATTTACATTGAATCGCAAGAAAAGATTTTAAAAAAAGGCGAGGATTGATACAAAAGTAAGTGGCCCTGTAAGGTTTTTCATTATAAAAAAATTACTTGTAGGGGACGTCCAGACAACAAGTAAAATTTGCTCATCGGATTCTCGTCGATTTCCCTTTAAAAAACCCGGGTTTAAAAGACCAAACGTTTTTTTGAGTTTTTTTCATGTGGATTTTTGGTCTTTTTTTCCGGGGTTTTTCCAGTAAAAAAAATTTAGTCATTTATTCTAAGGGTTTTTGAATGGGACCCAAACCAAAAATTTTTTTTTTTGGTTTTACTCTACGAATAATGGGCAAAAATAAAAAAAATTTATCTCCATTGACCCAATAATAAATTTTCCAGTGCAATACGATGGAAGAAAGACATGTTCATGTTTTTTTTTTTCTTTAAAGGGAATGTTTTCTTAAAAAAAGAAAATTTTTGTTTTCATTTTTTATGTTAAACCGTTTTTTAAAAAGGGTTTGCTCACTACATTGATTCCTCCCCTCGTCTGTTTTGGGGCTTCATTTTGAATTCAGGGCGTGTTTACGGGCTTCTACTAACGGGTTAAAGCCGGTTGTAGCTTGAAACAAGTGTGGCACCTATCAGAAAAGATCAAACAGGTCTGTAGCTATAGCATCTGAGAACTGATGCACCCCATACAAGAGGGGATTTTTTAAAAGGAGGGACTGTTAATGGAAATTTTTGAAAGTGATTGTTTTGTAAGTTTTAACATAAAAGCAAACCTTGTAGTGGGGAAAACCCCCTTTGAATTTTTGGTTCTGTTTTTTTTAAAATTTTAAATTTCCGCGGTTTTCACTTTGGCCCTAACCTAAAATTTTTGACACCCCCTGTTCTGTAAAGGTTTTTCACTAGGCTGTGATCAGTAAAGCGGGGACATTAAAAGGTGACCCCCAAATGTTTAGATAACACAATCCACCATTCACAAAAGATTAGGCTCCCCCTCCCTGCACGCTGACTTATTCCAGGCACAGAGCAGCCCAAACATTTCCCCTATAGAAGTCAATGGGTCTGTTTTCACCGGGCCCTTTTCCCAATGGCTCTGTAAAGCCCATTTCCAAATGCTGTTAGAAGCGGTCAGGAAAAAAGGGGCCCCCAAAAAAAACACAAAATGAAACCGAAAAAAAAACTACAACAAAAAATAAAAAACGGAAAGAAAAAAGAAAATGGATCAAAATCTGGTTTTAATTATTAAAAAAAAATTGGCACAGTTTCCCCTTTGAAAACAACAAAATTTGCTTGTATAAAATACAAGGGTATTTTTATGAGGTCAATGGGAAGGATTTCCTTTCGGTTTTGGATGAGTATTTCAAGTCAGAATCCACGTGGAATTTTAACTTGAAATACTCGGCGTCTGGACGGAGCCTTAATATATGGCACCGGGATACTCTTTTTTTAATTGGCCAACGACATGGTGGCCAAAAGTTTGGAACCCCGAAATTTCTTAGAAAAAATTAGTTTCTTCCTGAAAATTATTGAAATCACAAATTTTTTGGGTTTTATTATTTCATTTTAATCTGTTTCAATGGAAAAACCACAAAAGAATTGTAAAAAAGAAAATGGATTAATTCCCCCAAACATAAAAAAGGGGGGGGCAAAAGTATTGGCATGTTTGAAAATCATGTATGCTTCTCATTTGTGTAATTAACAGCCCCTGTAACTTCCTGGGGCCCCTAACAGGTGTTGGCAAAACAAATCACACTTTGCAGCATTGACGGATTAAAGTTGCTCACCTTGCCGTGTCCTTGTGGCCCACTTTGACCCGGGAAAGAAAGAAGACCAAAGACTTCTGGGATTGAGAATCCAAATTGTGGGGAAACCCCTAGCCTCAGGCTAAAAGTCCATCTCCAAAGCCCTGAATTTTCCCTGTGTCTACCTGGCCCAGGGGGTAAATTTCAAAAGTGGGGGATTTTGGCTAAACCCCCCCAGGCCTTGGCAAACCCTCCCCATCACTGGGGTAACCTCCCATGGCACTGTGGCAAACCTCCTATGGCACTGTGACTAACCTCCCTTTTTTTTTAGCCCATGGCACTGTGGCTAACCTCCCGAGATGTGGAGGGGGCCAGGGCAGTGGCTAACCCCCAGATGGGGACGGAGCCCAGGGCCCCCGGGGCAAAACCCCCCCGATGTAAAACCCCATGACCTGGCTAACCCCCCTAATTAAAGCCTTTGGCATGTGGCTAACCTCCCCATGGACTGTGGCAAACCCTCCCCATGGACGTGTCTAACCCCCCATGGCAATGTGGCTAACCCTCCCTTTGGGCATGGGGCTCCCCTCCTATGGCACTGTGGCTAACCCCCCAAATGTGAGGAAAAGAAAAATTGCGAAGATTTCAACGAAGATTGTGGGGAGGGTGGAAAAAAACCTCAAATAACTTGGCGTGCTAGAGATTGCTTTGGGCATACTAGGTCCCCCCTTTGCATATCAACATACACTCTAAAAAGTTATCCCGCTGATAAAAAAAGGATTTTTATCATTTTCCCTTTAATTGAATATTTCAATATCTCATAAATTATCCAAATTGCAAAATGATGGTATATACAGAATCAGTAACAAACTTAAAAATGCAATCGAAGTGGTGAAGTCCCGTCTAAGCACGGGGCCATAATATCACGCTTGACAAAAGGGGGCGGTCCCCGAAATTGCGTGAGGTCAAGGGCGTTGGGACAGCACCAGCTGTATGCCCTTAGTTTGGAGGTGCATCGCAACGAGATTATGGCGTCCGTGCTCTAGACTTGGACTTTTGGATCCCACTTCAGATTTCAAAGGTTTTAAGTTGTTTCGTGATTTTGATATACCATCATTTTGCAATTGGATAATATTTGGAAAATTGAAATTTATATTTTAAAGGAAACTGGGGAAAATATCCCTTTTGTTATCATCGGCATAACTTGAGAGGTTTGGTAAAGAACCCCGACAAACCAACAAGTTCAAGCTGCCCCCAGTCCGAGGGTTACAAAATGTACCCCTACATGTCGGCGTCTGAATTAAAAGGGATGTATGTAGGGTACCCCGGAAGACCCCATTTTACCCGAGCTAAAAAAGCCAGACTGGAGTTTGCCCAAAAATTCCCCGAGAAAACCCAAAACGTTTTGGAAAAATGTTTTTGTCAGATGAGAAAAATAGAGCTTTTTGGGAAAAGGCATAAAAATAGAGTTACAGGAAAAAAAAAAGGGTTCAAAGAAAAGAAAGTCCCTACAGTCAAACTGGCGGGGGCCCCTTGTTTTTTGGGGTTTCTTTGTGCCCCGGCAGGATTTCTTGACCCTGTGCATGGGGTTTTGAAGTCTGAAGAACCAAACATTTTGCAGCATAAGTAGGGCCAGGGAGAAAGTGGGTTTCCCTAAAAGGGTTTTGGTTTTCCCAAGGACAATGACCCCAAAAACACTTCAAAAAGCATAGAAAATGGTTTTAAAAAAGACTGGAGATTCTAAAGTGGCCCAATGATCCAGACCTAACCCCTAGAAAACCTGTGGGAGAAAACTCAAATGGCCGTTTTGGGGAAGGAAACCCCTTTAAATCTCAGGGACCCGGGCGTTTGCCAAAGAAGAATGGTCTAAAATTCCAGCAGAGCCTTGTAGAAATCAAATTTATGTACCGGAAGCGGTTGTTTGCGTTATTTTGGCTAAAATTGTGCTACCAAGTATTGGGAGGGTGCCAAAACTTTTGCCCGGGCCCCCTTTTTTGAAATTTTGGGTGAAAATGACAAAGAAATTTTATTTTTGTTTCATTCCTTTTGGTTTTTTTTATTGCAAGCAAAATAAAGAATATATTTTAAAACCAAAAAATTTTGATTGCAAACATTTTTAAAGAAACTGAGTATTATCTGAAAAAATTTCAGGGGGGGAAAATTTTTGGGCCACCACTGTATACGGTACAAGCCGTCTGCACTGATTTTGAGGGTGCGTGTTTAGGGTGGGCACTTGGTCAAGCGGTCGACTGTGTATGACTGATTGTACTGTCTAAAAAAATCAGTAGTTGTATGAAATCACAAACTGGTATCTATGATGGACCCGATTATCCCAATAGGATCTCCCATGTGAGAACGGCCGCACTCTTAGGCTATGTTCACACGGCTGATTTTGGGACGGATTTCAGTCCGTATTGCGCGCCGTACTACGCGCAAATATGGCTGAAATCCGTCCCTGTCATTACAGTAATCCACAGTTCTCATAGAGAACTATGGATTCCGTCTCCTCTTCCCGCTCGCGAAATACGGCGAGCAGAGAGAGAAGTGACATACACGCCGTAGATAATGAAAGTCTATGGGGCCGGCGAGCTGCCGCCCCCGCCCCCGTAAACACGTCGTAATTGCGGGCGAAATCCGTCCCACGATTACGGCGTCAATCAGCCGTGTGAACATAGCCTTAGGGTATGTTTACACAGCGTAATTTGGAGTGCATTTCGCCGTGTACTGCGCTTAATATGGGGGGAAATGCGCCCCATAATTACAGTAGAACAAATAGAATGAACAGCCAGCTCACCAGAGGCACCTCCGCCGGGCAGGGACTCGCAGGCAAAGCATATTTTGCAGGAATGTAGAAGATAACGTCCAGCTCAGCTTAATATGCAGTAAAATCCACACGTGGATTTTACTGTATATTAAGCTGAGCTGGACGTTATCTTCTACATTCCCATAATTACGGTAATCCATAGCTCTCATAGAGAACTATGGATCATGCCTCCTCTCCCCGCTCGTACAATACGATTCTATTGTACGCGCGGGGAGATAAGTGACATGTCAATTACTCGCGCCGAATACGCGCCGAGAGTAATGCATGTCTATGGGGCCAGCGGGTTCCAGGGCCCCTCGCGCCGCTCCCGAAACACACAATGTACTGCGTACGATACCCCTTAGGGTATGTTTACATGGTGTATTGTGGCATGCAATGTGCACGTTGCAATACGCTGGGTGTTTTAGAAGTACCCCTAAAGCGCAGGAGGGGCGGCCCCATTCACTTTCATTATCCACGGCACATAAGCGCCGCGAAGAAGTGACATGTGCCCCACAATTACGCCATGTGAACATACCCTTACTCCCTCTGAACAAGGCCCTAAAGAGTTAAATCTATGAGCCCGTCTTAATTAGTTCCAGGTCGGGAACGTTTCTCAGGGTCCTGTTTTTGATCTTGTATCGGCTGCTTTTATTATGTCAAGTTGGCAAAGAGCAAATAATCTAATTTACTCGTCAGTGATAAGAAATCTCTTAGGTGCCGTGGACTCGCTCCTTCCTAAAGTCTTAATTCTAAACAAACATACAATTTTCTGAGTTTAGTTCACAATTAAAAAAAATCTTCCACTCTTTTTTTGCCCTCGTTTTCCCTCACAGTGTCCCACGTCGCCATCTTTCCTTAGCTTGGTCATCAGCCTCCTGTTCCTTATACTTTTAAGATTCACCGCCGGGGTATTTTTCTGGATTTTTATAATCGGTGTCATTGGAGTTGTGGGGTACGGTAAGTACTATAATGGTGCTGAGACTGTGGGGGGTCATTTATATCAACTGCTGCAGCCACTAGAGTGAAGTACACAGTAAAGTCACATTATTATGACCAGCAGCTAATATCCAGAGTCACTGCCGTGTGCAGCCCGGTCAGCAGCTAGGTGGCTGGGAGTGACTCAATAAGTTCCTGGTAGGTTTTCATAGGTACTTGGAGCCGACTGCATCCCACAGCTGCTGGAGGGTCCATAGAGCCAACACCAACCCTCCAGGGACCAGCGCTGGAGGGTCACATAGAGCCAATACCACCATCAAGGGGGAATACAGCTACTGGAGGGTCCAGAGAGCCAACACCACCATCCCGGGGGGGGACACAGCTGCTGGAGGGTCCATAGAGCCAACACCACCATCCAGGGGGGACACAGCTTCTGGAGGGTCCATAGAGGCAACACCACCATCAGGAAACACAGACTGCTGAAGGGTCCATAGAGCCAACACCGCCATCCAGGGGGGACACAGCTGCTGGAGGGTCCATAGAGCCAAACACATCCATCCAGGCGGGGACACAGCTGCTGGAGGTCCCTTGTGCCAACACCACCCTCCAGGGGGGGACACAGCTGCTGGAAGGTCCATAGAGCCAACACCACCATCCAGGGGGGACCACAGATGCTGGAGGTCATAGAGCAAAACCACCATCCAGGGGGGGGGGTACAGCCTGTGAGAGGGTCATTAGAGCCAACACCACCATCCAGGGGGGACAACAGCTGCTGGGAGGGGGTCCATAGAGCCACACCACCATCCAGGAGGGAACCGTTGCTGGTGGGGCCATAGAGCCAAAACACCATACAGGGGGGGGGACACAGCTGCTGGAGGGACCATAGGAGCCAACACCACCATCCCGAGGGGCCACAGCTGCTGTGAGGGTCCATAGAGCCAAACACTACCATCCGGGGGAACAAGTACTGGAGGTTCCATAGAGGACAACACCACCATCCAGGGGGGACACCGCTGCTGGATGAGCCATAGAGCCAACACCACCATCCAGGGGGGACACAGCTGCTGGAGGGGCCATAGAGCCAACACTACTATCCAGAGGCTCCCACAGCTGCTGGAGGGGCCATAGAGCCAAGACCACCATCCGGGGGGGACACAGCTGCTGGGGGAGCCATAGAGCAAACACCACCATACAGGGGGGACACAACTGCTGTGGTGGGCCATATGAGCCAACAATCCACATCCAGGGGCCCCCACACGCTGCTGGTGGGTCCATAGAGCCAACACACCATCCAGGGGCCCAACAGCGGCTGGAGGGGTCCATAGAGCCCAACACCACCATCCTGGGGGGGACACAGCTGCTGGAGGGGTCCATAGAGCAACACCCACCATCCAGGGGAGACAATAGCTTCTGGAGGGTCCAATAGAGCCGAACACCATCATTCAGGGGCTCAAAGCTGCTGGATGGGGCCATATAGAGCCAACTATCATCCAGGGGGACCACAGCTGCTGGAGGGTCCATAGAACCAACTCACCATCCAGGGGAGGGAAACACAGCTGCTGGAGGGGGTCATAGAGCCAACACCACCATTTCAAGGGGCCCCACCAGCTGCTGCGGGTCCATAGAGCCAAAACACACCATCCAGGGGGGGACGAGACGCTGTGGCAGGGTCCATAGAGCCTAACACCACCCTCAGGGGCCCACAGCCTGATGGAGGTCCATAGAGCCCAACACCACCATCCAGGGGGAAACAGCTGCTGGAGGGTCCATAGAGCCAAACACCACATCCAGGGGCACCACAGCTGCTGGAGGTCATAGAGCAAACCACCATCCAGGGGGGACACAGCTGCTGGGCGGTCTATAGAGCCAACACCACCATCCAGGAGGGACACAGCTGCTAGAGGGGCCATAGAGCTAACACCACCATCCAGGAGGGACACAGCTGCTGGAGGGGACATAGAAAAAAAACAGGTCAACCACCATCCAGGCGGCCCACAGCTGTGGGAGGCGTCCGTAGAGCAAAACACTCCAGGGGGGACACAGCTGCTGGAGGTCCATAGAGCCAACACTCCACCATCGGGGGGAGGGGGAACACAGCTGCTGGCGGGTCCATAGAGCCAACACCACACATCCAGCGTGGGGACAACAAGTGCTGGAGGGGCTTAGCGACAATCACACCATCCAGGGGGGACAACCAGCTGCTGGAGGTCCATAGAGCCAACACTCACCTCCAGGGGGGACCCACAAGCTGCTGGAGGGTCCATTAGAGGCCAACACACCATTCCAGGGGGGGACAACAGTGCTGGAGGGTCCGTAGAGCAACACCACGTCCAGGGGGGACACAGCTGTGGAGGGTCCATAGAGCGCAACACCACCATTCCAGGGGGGACACAGCTGCTGGAGGTGTCGTAGAGCCAACACCACCGTATCCCAGGGGCCACCCTACACCTGGTCAATTAGTTTCCAAGTCTGAGTGATTAGGGGCCAGGGTATGAAGAGTACTTAGAAGTCTGCTTATCCAACCACAATGCCGGACGTCTTTCTAGCCGGTTGCGTGGGTTGTGTATGTCACATTGTCTTGATGGGAGATTTCTTCTGCCCCAGGAAAGACAATCAGCATGTCTGGGTGTTAGTGATCTCACCTACTGGGCCCAAATATGCTAAAGGCAATAGTGTAGCATTCTGCTATATTTTGGTTTGGGGAAGATATGAATACTTGGGATTTTATTCCGATAGATCTGTGTGTTCACAGCCTGTTATTACTTCTGCCCATATTTCGGTGACCTGTAAGCTACTCCCTCTACCTTCTCAGGGCATGATTTTTTGCTAATTTGCCTGCTAGTTATTTCAGGGCACCATTTTTAGCAATAAGGAAATATACTCACCTTCCAGGGCGTCCTCATTGCTGGGTGGCCATCTTCCCTATGAACTGTGGGGAAGTGGATGTAGGTAGTAGCAGTGCTCTACTGACCTCCGGCACCACAATGAGGGTCCCTGGGACCTGTTTATGCCAGGCAACAGGGAAATAGGTCTGTAACCCTTCAAGGGACGCTACCATCCAAATTTTAGTCTCCACATTTTGACACGCAATATGAGACTAGTATATGGATTTTTTTTTTAAATTGGTTGGTTCTTTCTTTTTTTGTTTATTTTTTCTTTCTTTCTTTTGTTTCTTTCCCTTTTTTTTCTTTTTTTTTAAATTTTAGTTTTATTAACATTTTCTATTAAACAATGCAAAACATATATTAAAGTAGGTAAATAAGATAAAAAAATACAGGCATTAAAAAAAGGACTTTACAAATAAATTTGATTGGTTGTTTTTAATATAATGCTTTAAAGTTCCTCTATGTATTTGACTTCCTCTGTCAATGTCTTCCCACCCCCCCCCCCCCCCCCCCCCACCCCCGTGAGCTCTCACAGCACCGCAGTGTGCGGATGTTATTCTTCCAGAGCGTATATGGACACTGAGAGGGTGCTATCAGCTCGGACCTGGATGTACTAAAAGGTGTGAAGAAAAACTTCTCCCAATCGCAGAAAAATATGACTCCATTATGCTTTCATGTATCGCTCATGTCATTGCTCTGTGGTCTAGTCTAATCTTATTTATTCCAATTAGAGCGATTATTATGTCATTACCTGCTACTTGTAATGAGACTACATTGAGATCTGCACAGATGCAGTAAAGTGAGATTAGTCTGCTCTGCCGTTTAGGAGTTTTAGCGCTTCACTGTCTCAGCTAGAAAAGATTTTATATGTAACTTTAATGGCAAATGACTGCCGAAATAAAAAAAATACTGCCAAAAATTCTAAAAAAAAATTAGTTTTTTTTAGATATATTGATTTAAAAAAAATATATTTTTGATGTAAGTGTCCCAGGTTACCGCCTTGGTTATTAGGGAAATGGATCACGACGCATATTAATGGGTGTCCCATCTTGAGTTGTGCTGTAGACGGACTCCCCGCCTGGTCCTCTCCCACCTACTCTCTACTCTACATCGCTGACCTCCATGAAGGGACCTCTCAGGGTCTGTAAAGTGATTGCTATGAAACCTCCTCTCTTCCAGGCATATGGCATTGCTTTTGGGAATATAACAACTTGAAAGGGGTCCCTGGATCTGACCTAACCATCTATGACATCGGGCTGCAGACGGACTTCAGGGTCTACTTACAGTTGAGGGACACGTGGTTGGCGTTTAGTAAGTATTTCTGTAAAACTGAATGTTGTACATGAGGCCATAGAGAAACCTAGAAAATATCCAACATGCCCATGATTTACAGAATGTGTTACACATAATAGCTGCATTCATTACTCTATAGGCTTCAGAGATGAAATTTCCCATCATTCCCCTGTTGTTGCTTTCTCTGGTGATTTACTTTTGTGAAAGTTTCATCTTTTTACCAATTATTATACAGTAATCTGATGTAGGAAAAACTAACTGCATTATAGGGGTGAAATAGCGAGTTCAGCTCTGGAGTATAATACAGGGATGTTAATCAGGAATCAATACAGGATAAGTAATGTATGTACACAGTGACTGCACAGCAGAATTAGTGAGTGCAGACTCTGGAGTTTATTAATACAGGATGTAATCAGGATCAATTCTGATAAGTCAATGAATGGTTCAGTGAACTGCACCAAGCTAGAAATAGTGAGCGCAGCTTTGGAGTATAAATAAAGCATGTAACACGGTATCAGATACAGGATAAGTAATGTATAGTTACTGCACCAGCAGAATAGTGAGTGCCAGCTTCTGCGAGTATAATACAGGAGTAACTCAGGATCAGTACAGGATAAGTAATGTACTGTACACAGTGGACTGCACCAGCAGGAATCAGTGAGTTCAAGCTTGGAGTACTAATACAGGATGTACTCAGGATCAATACAGGATAAGTAATGTATTTACAGTGACTGCACAGGCAGAATAGTGTGTGCAGCTCTGGAGTAAATACAGGATGTGGACTCAGGATCAGTACAGAATAAGTAATGTATGTACACAGTGCATGCACCAGCACGAATAGATGAGTGCAGCTCTGAGAGGATAATACAGGATTGTAAACTCAGGATCAGTATGATAAGTAAATATAATGTATGTACCCAGTGACTGCTCCCCAGCAGAATAGTGAAGCGCAGACTCTGGGAGTATTATACATGAATGTGACTCAGTGATCAGTACAGGTAAGTAATGTATGTACACAGCGAACTGCACCCAGCAGTATAGTGAGTGCCGCTATGGAGGATATACAGGATGTAACTCAGGATCAGTACAGGATAAGTAATATAATGTATGTACACAGTGATCTGGCACCTGCTAGTATTAGTGAACGCTGCTTGGACGTATAATACAGGATTGTTGCTCAGGATCAGTGCAGGATAAGTAAGTATGTACACAGTGACGTCGCACAGCAGAATAGTGAGCGCAGCTCTGGAGTATAATACAGGAATGTAACTTCAGGGGTCAGTACAAGATAAGTAATATAATGTATGCACACAGTGGACTGCACAGCATGAATAGTAGAAGCGCAGCTCTGGAGTTAATACAGGATTGTAACTCAGGATAGTGCAGGATAGGTAATGTATGTGCACAGTGGACTGCACCAGCAGAATAGTGAGATGCAGATCTGGAGGAATTATAACAGATGTAAACTCAGGATCAGTAAAGTTAAGTTATGTATGTACACAATGACTGCACCAGCAGAATAGTGAGTGCAGCTCTGGAGAATAAATACAGGATTGTAACTCAGGATTCAGTGAAGGATATAAAGTAATGTATGTACCCAATGATCTGAACCAGCAGAATAGTTGAAGCGCAGCTCTGGAGCATAATACAGGATGTAATCAGGATAGTGCAGGATAAGTTAATGTATGTGTACACAGTGGACTGCAGCAAGCAGAATTAGTGAGCGACAGCTCTGGAACTATAATACTGCGATGCACATCAAGGATCAGTACTAGGATGCAGGCTGAAGAATGAAACCGAAAAATGCAATGTAAGCAAAAAATCTTACAGAGCTGAGGGGGTTCAGTACAAGACGTGCTAACTATCCATCCTTATTCATTGGCTCTTGTATATTCCTTGTGCCTATGAAATAACTTACTGTCTCTTCTATTCTCAGTGATCATCCTCTGCATTGTTGAAGTTATCATCATTCTCATGTTGATCTTCTTACGAAACCGGATCAGAATCGCCATCGCGCTCCTACAGGAGGGAAGCAGGTAACCAGTTCTGCCTTCAGATAAGGCTTCGTCAAGTTTTGATTTATCTGGGATCCAGTAACTATGGTTATGAAATACAGCAACACATTTCAATGGAGCTGTTCAAGCCCCTGCATAGAACTATGGCAGCTGCCTTATTGTATAGAGGAAACATACAGCACCCCACAAGGAGGTGTCGAACCGCCATACAGTGTGGAGTATAGTCCCGTATCGCTCTATGGATCAGAATACACGTTGCATGCCTGTGTTATAGAGCCATAGGCACTCTGCTCCTCTGTATGGTGGTGTGTCTACCCCTAGAAGCATCACTATCGAAATACTCTAACTGACGGAACATGGGACAGTGTGAAACATTGGAAGCACACGGCGGTATGGTAGGGCCTACAGGCTGTATTTTGGATCTGTACTACATGGATCTAGTATAGGGATGTTGTGCAAAAAATGTAGATATGGGAAATAGTATGATTGCAGCCTGCAAGAGGGCCCTCAATGCCCTGTCTTCATAGCCTCAATTACGGTGAGGGGGAATATAATAATTAAATAATAATTAATCTTTATTTATATAGCGCCAACTTTTTCGCAGCAGTTTACAATGCTAGAGGGTATAATTTACAGACCAAAAAAGACAGAAAAATTACACAGTGAAAAGCTACTCTAAAGACTGGAGACACAAGGTCGTGAGGGCCACTGCTGCAAGAGCTTACATCGAAATGTGGCTCGTTAGTGTTATCCTTTACTTCTATTATAGCATGAGACCAACTACTACAAAATAGGGGAATTTTTAGTGACTGACGGACAGATAGATTGATTGATAGATAGATAAATAAATAGAGATATGAGCTGTAGATAGATTGATATAAGATAGAAAAAGATATGAAAGATAGATAGATAGATATGATAGATACATAGATATGAGATAGATAGATAGAAGATAGATATATATGAGATAGATAGATGATAGATAGATAGGATAGATAGATAGATAGTAAATGAAAAAAAAGGGGAAAAAATCCCACAGTTGCTGTGGATTCTTCAGTTTTTCTACAAGTGGTTTTTTGGTCTAATACCCATCTGCTGGCACCCAGTTTCATTATTCTATATTTGAGTGCTGTACTTATTTTTTCAATTACTAGATAGATAGATAGATAGATAGATAGATATGTGATAGATAGATAGATAGATAGATAGATAGATATAGATAGATAGGATAGATAGTTTAGATAGGATAGATAGATAGATAGATAGATAGATAGATGATATGGATAGATAGATAGATAAATATGAGATAGATAGATAGGGATAGATAGATATGGGATAGATAAGATATGGGATAGATAGATAGGATAGATGGATATGAGATATATAGATAGATATGAGATAGATAGATAGATAGATAGATAGATATGTGATAGATAGATAGATATGTGATAGATAGATATGAGATAGATAGATAGATATGAGAGAGATAGATATGAGATAGATAGATAGATAGATAGATAGAGATCCTAATGTATCTAAAAAAAATTTGAATATCATTGAAAATTAAAGGGTTTCTCCAGTATCTTTTTTATTTGTTATAGGGATCACAAATGTTATGTTAAACCTTGTGATTCATTCTGTAATTAGTCTATACAATATATGGGTTTCTCTGTTTGAATTAAATTATTGATATGAATGATCTTTTAAGTGATATTCTAATTTTTTTAGATGCACTAGTAGAAATTAGATAGATATGCAATATATAGATATGAGATATAGATATGATATGCAATAGATAAGTATGATTGATATGTATATATACACACATAATATAGAAATAGATAGATATGAGATAAATAGAAATAGATATTAGATAGATAATAAATGGATAGATATAAATGCCCATGAAGGGACCTGAAACAGTGAGGTCGCTATGGGTGTCACATATAGTTCAAATGTCAGTACTGTAATGTAGGATTGAAGAAGTCCACAGAACACAAATGTAGATATTGATTTTTGCTTTGCAACAAATTATATTTACAGACATGTCAATAAAGTGAAATAAAGTGATGATGAATTGTGACTCAGATACAACGTTTCGGTCTATAATAAATCATGCACAGTCACTAATGAGTATAAAGTCAATGCATAGTAAGGAAATAGGTGACAGAATGTACATCAATGGTTTGGAGGGAAATTGGAGAAAATCTCGTAGGTAAATGAGCGCTGATGCATATAATGAGAACTTGGCCACAACCATTAGTTTGTCAGGACTGCCTGATACCACCAGCAAACCCAGCCCCATCTGGCAATACAGTGCCCCATTTGGTCCACAATACCTGTATACTTTGCTGGTTGCTGCCAGGTCCTCATTATATGCATCAGCGCTAATTTACCTACGAGATTTTCTCCAATTTCCCTCCAAACCATTGAGTTACATTCTAGCACCTATTTCCTTACTATGCATTGGCTTTATACTCATTAGTGACTGTGCATGATTAACGGGGTTGTCTCACTACAAGGATTGCTGCTTTTTATGTTAAAGATCTTGCAAAAACAAGTCACTTTGCAGTATGTGTCCATAAACAGTGTCCTACCTATTCCTAGATATCCCCTCTTGCATAGGCTGCATCAGCTCCTCAGGTCGCTATAACTACAGACCTGTTCAATCTCTCCTGAGAGGCTGCCAGCACTGGTTGCTATAGCTACAGACCTGTTTGATCTCTGCTGATAGGCTGCCAGCACTGGTAGCTATAGCGACAGACCTGTTTTGATCTCTCCTGATAGGCTGCCAGCACTGGTTGCTATAGCTACAGACCTGTTTGATCTCCCTGATAGGCTGCCAGCACTGGTTGCTATAGCTACAGACCTGTTTGATCTCTCCTGATAGGCTGCCAGCACTGGTTGCTATTAGCTACAGGACCTGTTTGGATCTCTCCTATAGGCTGCCAGAGTGGTCCTAAGCTACAGACTGTTTGATCTTTGCTGATAGGCTGCCAGCACTGGTTGCTATAGCTACAGACCTGTTCTTGATCTCTCCTGATAGGCTGCCAGCACTGGTTGCTATAGCTACAGACCTGTTCAATCTCTCCTGATTGTCTGCCAGCACTGGTTGCTTCTATAGCTACAGACCTGTTTGATCTCTCCTGATAGGCTGCCAGCACTGGTTGCTATAGCTACAGACCTGTTTGATCTCTCCTGATAGGCTGCCAGCACTGGTTGCTATAGCTACAGACCTGTTTGATCTCTCCTGATAGGCTGCCAGCACTGGTTGCTATAGCTACAGACCTGTTTGATCTCTCCTGATAGGCTGCCAGCGCTGGTCGCTATAGCTACAGACCTGGTGTCCTCAGGAGCTTGTCACTGCAAGCTAGTAGATGCCAGTAAACACGCCCCTGAATTAAAAAATGAAACTGAGAAAATAGGACTGAGGTGAGATGAATCAATGTAGTGAGACAACCCCTTTAAGGTTTATTATAAACCAAAACGTTGTATCTGAGTCACAGTTCATCATCGCTTTATTTCACTTTATCGACATGACGTCTGTAAATATAATTTGCTGCAATACCTAAATCAATATCTCCGTTTGTGTACCGTGGACTTCTTCAATGTTCTGTTACTTCAGGTTGCAATATCCCTTCCAGAAGCCCCGACATCCACTTGAGTGCTGGGCATGTATTTCTTCTTGTACAGTCAGACTCCTGTACTAATAATGTGACCTCAGTGGGATGTGACAGGTTCTCGATTATCAGACATTCTCGATTATCAGATGATCTGTAGTGAAGTAGATTTAGGGATATTATGTTTCTCTTCCCTTGGTCTGGTATGGGGGTGATGTCACCGCTCATGTAACATTGTGACGCTTTACTCTGCAGGGCTATCGGCTACATCATGTCCACCCTGTTCTACCCAATCATCACTTTCATCCTGATCGCCATCTGCATCTCGTACTGGGCTGTCACTGCTGTGTATCCTTTTTATTGCCTCTGTATACTGCACCTTTTGCAATCCAGGCCTGGCGGTAAACATATGGAAACCATTCCAGGGAATGATGAAGTCTTTGTCCTTAACTCTGGGTACAAGGTTCCTGGCCACATCCGGAGAGGCTGTATATAAAGTGATGGCCAATAAGACCCTTTGCCAATATGCAGGCACAGTCTGTGCACCCGAAGTAAGTCGTCATATAACTGCTTAGCTTACAACTAATAAAGCAGGGAGCCTTCCGCCCTCTGTTAACTCAACATACCTAATAGGTTTAAGGTTTCGGCTGACAGCCCTTTACCTCATCCACATGCTGCCTGTTTGGAGACTGATGGAATAAGGGGAGACCTTTAGGCCGGGTCCCCACGGCACAGTGCAAATCCCGGTCGGTTTATCCGACCGGTATTTGCACTGTTTTTGGGCTGTGCACATGGCCGCTGGGGGACGGCTTTTCTCTGCGGTCAGCGGAAAAAAAAGCCCTCCCCCGTCACATTGACATATTAATCTTCTGTCCGAAAACCAGTCGGAAGAATGAACATGATCAATGTTTTTCAGTCTGAAAAACCGCCGGGCGGAAAACCCGTGCAGTGGGGACTGCTGCGCGAGTTTTCCATAGAGGCCCATTGTAAAAGTTTTCACCCGGTTTGCAAACGGTTTCAAAACCGAAAACCGTCTGATAAATGGTTGAAAACCCGTGCCGAGGGGACAAGGCCTTAGGGTCCTCATAAGTATAGTCTGCTCTCATGTATGGGAGAGGAAGAAAGTCATTAATGTGGGCAGTAAGTGGAAGTCATTATGTAAAATGGCTGGACTGGGGTCACAATATGAGATCTGGGATCTCCTAGATTGCCCATGTACTGGGGGCTCAATGTTTTATTTGCTAGGGGTAGGACACTTATCTAGAAATTTGTTGCGATTTTTCCTATAATCAAGAGAAAAAGAAAGTATACCCTTTTTTGACTTATTGTTTCATGTATGGAGACATAATAAAAAAAAATCATATAGTCCTTAGAAGGTCTTAAAATTGGGTAAATACGAACAACACACAACAAATTCCACTATATCATTTTTTATTTAACATAAACCAGGCCAAAATAAAGAAGCATTTTGTGAAAAATTAAGTACACCCTTACTGCTTGCATAGAAATGAAGAGGGCAAGTAGCAGCCAGGTGCTAGTAATTGAATGCCCTGATTTTATAGATCTTCAGCAAGTCAATAAAATCAGAAGTTTTGGATGTTAACAAGTCTGATGCAACCAGGCATGCTAAGGAGGAAAGACATCAGCAATGATCTTATAGAAGCAAGAAGTGGCAGATGCAGTCTTCCTAGGAGAGGACATCCCAGAAAAAAGTCAGATCGGACAATGCTCTGAGAAATTTTAAACCACCTAAGAGCTAAATCTCATATTCTACAGGCCTCAGCATGTTAACTTGTTCATGACAATACAGAAAAATAGTAAATAAAAATTGTGTGTTTGATAGATTTTCAAGAAGAAAACCTCTTTTTTTGCAACTGAACAAATCACAAGACACTTGGAATGATGACGTAGGACAAGTTAGACCAAATTGGAGATGTTTGGCTATGATGCACAGTGTAAAGTTTTGTGAAAACCGGACACAGCTTATGAGCACAGACACCTCACACATACTGTCAAGCAACGTGGTGAAGAGAGGATGATTTAGACTTGTTTTGCAGCCAGAAGACCTGGGCACCTTGCAGTCATTGAGTTCATCATGAAATCCCCCTATACACAAAATTATTCTTGTGTTAAAATCTAAGGCCATCTACCCAGTAGCTAAAGCTTGTTTGAAGCTGGGTCATGCAAAAGGAGAATGACACGAGGCGGCAAATATACAGCAAAATGGCTGAAAATGAAAAGAACCAAGGAGTAACATTGGCCCATTCACAGTCCAGACCTCAACCCAATTAAATACTATGGCAGGACCATAAGAGAGCTGTGCATATATGCCCACAAGCCTCAATGACCTGAAGCAACATTGTATAAAAGAGTGGCCAAAATGTCTCCTGAATGATGTCAGAGGCTGACAAAGTCATACAAAAGACAGTTTTCATACATGTGGCCCTTAATGTCACTGAGTTGGTCTAAGACTCTTAGTTGCCCATAGCAACCAATCGGAGTTCCCCTTTCATTTCATATAGTGCTCTGAGAAAATGAAAGGGGCGGGCTGATTGGTTGCTATGGGCAACAAAGAAAGTCTTAGACCAAGTCAGTTTTCATACATGTCCCCCTAAGTTACTGCTGCTGAAGGCACTTCTAAAGCTATTGATTCATGGGGTGTACTTAGTTTTTTTGCACATTACTTTTAAAGGGTGTTCCCACCATAGAGTTTGATGACATATTGGTAGGATATACCATCAAAGTCCAATAGGTGCAGGTCCTACCTCTGAACTCACACCTGTCTGGGGCATGAGCCCCTGAAAGTTTTGGCTCAGAATGGAGAGCCGGTCACATTCTCCATTCTGTCCTATGGAAGTTCCCATTACAGAGAAGCGGACCGTCCGATTGTACTCAGAACTCCTATAAAACAGAATGTAAAGTTGTGTGCAAGCGTGAAGCTTTTGTGGGCTGGTTCCTGGGATAGATGCGGGTCCCAGAGGCGGGATCTTTCAGACTTTAATGCCATATCTTATAAATATGTCATCAAACTCTGAGGTGGGAACACCCTTTTAAAAAGCCATGTGTGAAAAACTAAGTACACCCCATGAATCAGTAGCTTGTAGAACCACTTCAGCAGTAATAACTAAGTCGTTGTATTCTGTGCGACTTTATGCAATCAAACTCTATGGAGCACCCCTTAAATTTTGGCTTCATTTTTCTTATGTAATGAACCAATGGCATCTGTTGTGTTCAGTTGTTGTTCATTTGAGGTTGTATTAACCTAGTCCCAAGACCTTCTAAGGATCATTTATTTTTATTACATCTGGATAGGATTCAAAGAGGGTGTACTTTTTTCTTATGACTGTGTCCTATAAGCAGACTTGAGTGCCCCTTTCTCATGGGGCTCATTATATCACATTCCTTGCTCCCCAGAGATTGTTATAAATTATCTCTATTTGTCTCCATTATTTTCCAGACCTTCAATACGACTAACGTGACCAAGCTGTGTCCCGGGGCTCAGTGCACATTTGCATATTACGGGGGTGAAAGTTTCTACTTTAAGTACATCCTGATTTTTCAGCTCTGTAACGTCTTTGTGTTCCTTTGGCTGGTGAATTTCTCCATCGCTCTGGGGCAGTGCACTCTGGCCGGGGCATTTGCCTCCTATTACTGGGCTTTCAAGAAACCTGCTGACATCCCAACGTGTCCCCTATTTTCATCCTTTGGGCGAGCAATAAGGTACAGTACAGGAAAGGGACGCCGTGAGACAACCAGAATCTGCATCCACATCTGCAGAGCTACCGGTAGATGGACAGCATTAGGTGGAGGCAGTTACAGCTGATGTCCATCACTAAAGACTATTTTATATAAAGAACTAGTCCGAAGTCACAGCCTGTATTATACTCCAGAGCTACATTCACAATTCTGCTAGTTTCTATTGACAAAAGTCAACATGTTTGTCACCAATCAGATTAACAGTGCTTCTATATTCTAGGAAGGGGGTGGGACAGTTAGTTTTTCCTACTTATGAATGTAAAACCCAGAGCAACATTGAATTAACAAAGAATGCTGGGAGATTTCAGCTCTGAAATCTGCATAATTATAAATGCTGCGCTGTAGTATTGTCAGGAAAGGTACTGGATAAGTAATGTATATACACAGTACAGTATCTCCACCAGCAGAATAAAGAGTGCAGCTCTGGAGGATAATACAGTATGTAACTCAGGATGAGTACAGGATAAGTAATGTATGTACACAGTGACTGCACCAGCAGAATAGTGAGTGCAGCTCTGGAGTATAATACAGGATGTAACTCAGGATCAGTACAGGATAAGTAATGTATGTACAGTGATTGCACCAGCAGAATAGTGAGCGCAGCTTGGAGTATAATACAGGATGTAACTCAGGATCAGTACAGGATAAGTAATGTATGTACAGTGACTCCACAGCAGAATAGAGAGGCAGCTTGGAGTATAATACAGGATGTAAACTCTCCAAAAAGGATAAGTAAAGATGTACTTGTGATCACTCAGACATATGTGTAGCACTAACTCTATCGGTTTTTATTAACACAGATGTAACTTTTTAGATCCATCTATCAGGATTAAATAATGTCTATTACAAAGTGAAGAATTTCCACTCTTAGAATAGTGAGGCAGCTCTGGAGTATAATACAGGATGTAACTCAGGATCAGTACAGGATAAGTAATGTATGTACATTGACTGCACCAGCAGAATAGTGACGCAGCTCTGGAGTATAATACAGGATGTAACTCAGGATCAGTACAGGATAAGTAATGTATGTACAGTGACTGCACCAGCAGAATAGTGAGCGCAGCTCTGGAGTATAAGGGCTTGTTCACACGACGTTTTTGTGATCCGTTTTACGGATCCGCAAAATGGATCTAACAATTGTCAGTGTGATTAACATTGCTTTCAATGGCAAAAGCGCATCGCTGTTCACATGAGTGATCGCCGATGCGCTTTTCGCGATCCGCTTTTCGATCCGTTTAAGAATTGATATGTCAATTCTTCTTGCGTTTTACGCAAGAGAAATCCCCATAGGAAATAATGGAGTGCGCTTTTGGCATCCCGAAAGCGGATCCAAAAGCGCCGCATACATTTGGGTGCGTTTTGGATCCGCTTTCGATGCCAAAAACGCATCCGTAAAACGCATTGGATTTAAATTAAATATAAAATTTGAATATTATGTTTGGGTTATATTTAGTTTATAAATGATTTAGTTTATAAATGATTGTTATTAATTCATTTACATGGGGTGGGTTTGAAAACTATTGGTTGATTTAAAAAAAAAAATAGGGCGAGCGGTTCAAACCATCATAGGTGTATGTACAGTGATTGCACTAGGTTACGTTTTTTTGCTGATACCGTCTTATTTTAGATGCAGTTTGTAGGTTCATGTTATATAGCAGGTTGAAAAAAATCAAAAACGGATCCGTAAAACGCATCAAAACGGATCCAATACGTCGCTCAGAACAAGGACCGCTGTTGCTTTCGGATGAACTCAGTTTGCATCCAGTTTTCGCAGGTTAAAAACGGATCCGTAAAACGCATCCAAAACGGATCCAAAACGTCGCGTGAACAAGCCCTAATACAGGATGTAACTCAGGATCAGTACAGGATAAGTAATGTATGTACAGTGACTGCACCAGCAGAATAGTGAGTACAGCTCTGGAGTATAATACAGGATGTAACTCAGGATCAGTACAGGATAAGTAATGTATGTTACAGTGACTGCACCAGCAGATAGTGAGTACAGCTCTGGAGTATAATACAGGATGTAACTCAGGATCAGTACAGGATAAGTAATGTATGTAACAGTGACTGCACCAGCAGAAGTGACGTGCAGCTCTGGAGTATAATATAGGATGTAACTCAGGATCAGTACAGGACAAGTAATGTATGTACACAGTGACTGCACCAGCAGAGTAGTGAGTGCAGCTCTGGAGTATAATACAGGATGTAACTCAGGATAAGTAATGCAGTGTATGTACCCAGTGACTTCATCATCACAATAGCATATTTGAAGTAAAACTGTGTTGTTCTGTGCTATAGACTTACTATTAGTATCATTACACCTTCGTGAGGCAGGGCAGTATCCGATCCTTTTTAACTATTCCAGTACATGTACACCACCATATGGCCCATATAGGTACTACAGGTTTTCTGGCTATGTTGCTGGATGGGTATTAGAACATACTGTGCATTACTTACAGGTCTCTTCCTGTTATAGAACTAATGAAGATAATTATGTATGATACATAGATGAATATACAGGAAAATGTAGACATTGATTGCACCTTGCGTAGACGGTTAGTGCCTGGTTCTGTGTCCCTGACATCTCCTTCCTTTCAGATATCACACTGGATCGCTGGCATTTGGCTCCCTCATCCTGGCTCTTGTGCAGTTTATACGAATTATATTAGAATATTTAGATCATAAACTTAAAGGTACATGTCTGGCATCCCAGTATTTAGGGAATCTGTGATTTATCTCATTGCTGTTTTTTATGAGATTTTTTTATATATATATAATATATATATAATATATATATATATATAATATATATATATATATATATATATTGTGTGTGTGTGTATTTTATATTATATGTATTACATAAATGTGTGTATATATAATATATATTATATATATATATGTATATATATATATATATGTTGGTTTATTTAAAAATATGAAGTAGTGCTTGATACAATACAATGGCATCATGTATACATGGTGCAAGACGTTGGGTCTCTTTTGATAGCTGTCATCTATCAAATGAGAATTGATGGTGTAGATTGGGCTCACCGGCGAATAAGGCTTAGAGGGGTTTCCCACTTTACGCAATCCCTACTTACTGAAAATGGCTCTTGACAATAAACTTAAGGCAGAGTGTTTCCCTGCTGGGATCCCTGGTAACTTATTGAGAACAAAAAAACATATATCAAGTACAACATCCATAGCCATGACTAATAGCACTTAGAGAAAAATCATTCTGACGCGTTTCGAGCACCTGTCACGTTGTGAATTTATTTTTGTGATGTATAAGGAATAAAGGATGTTTTATCTTTATCCACCACATTTGTGCTGGCCTGACTGGGTTCTACTAGCCTGTTGAGAAACCTGGCAATAAGTATTTAGTTTTCCTTCAGCACCACCAAAGGGGAAATTAGGCATTACAGATTGCCTATTTACATCAATGAGTTGTCTGTTTAACGCAGGATAGGATGAGTCCTTCAGGAAGAGAGACGCTCTTTGTAGCCGCTCTCCACTTTGCCCAAGGTATTATTATCCTAAATAGAGAACCCATTCCCCTATTAAAGGGGTTGTCTCACTACAAG
The DNA here is from genome assembly GCA_025379985.1 of Phyllomedusa bahiana. Classification (NCBI taxonomy): domain Eukaryota; kingdom Metazoa; phylum Chordata; class Amphibia; order Anura; family Hylidae; genus Phyllomedusa; species Phyllomedusa bahiana. Next base: position 104,821 of record JAODAL010007680.1, read on the forward strand.
GATTGCTGCTTTTTATGTTAAAGATCTTCAAAAACAGGTCACTTTGCAATATATGTCCATTAACAGTGTCCTACCTATTCCTAGATATACCCTCTTGTATAGGCTGCATCAGCTCCTCAGGTCACTATAGCTACAGACCTGTTCAATCTCTCCTGATAGGGCCAGTGCTGGTCGCTATAGCTTCAAACCTGTTTGATCTATCCTGATAGGCTGCCAGTGCTGGTCGCTATAGCTTCAAACCTGTTTGATCTATCCTGATAGGCTACCAGTGCTGGTTGCTATAGCTGGTGTCCCCAGCATCTCGGCACTGCAAAAATGAAACTGAGAAAACAGGACAAAGATGAATTGATGTATTGAGACAACCCCTTTAACTAAGAATTTCCTAACAAAGTGTATGTAAATGGGTTTTCTAAACTAGACCACCCCTTTAACACCTGCGGTGATCCCGCACCTAAAGAATCTGTGCAGACATCATAGCTGGATTCTGGGTGGTGTAGTGGTTAATGGTAATATCCTTGGTGGTCCAGAGTGGTGACAGTGCGGTAATGTGTAAGTGAAGTGCCATTCTATAAATATTAAAATGTATGTTTAATTGATTCTAAACTCATTTTTTTTTCTTTTGCAGCTTCTCAGAATTCCTTCGCTAAATTCTTATTGTGCTGCCTGAAATGCTGCTTCTGGTGCCTGGAGAAGTTCATAAAGTTTATAAATCGGAATGCATATATCATGGTGAGGTTGTAATGACTATACAGAGTCACATCCATCCCCATATTACTATAACTAGGATTATCTTTTTTTTTTTTTTACAAGCAAAGGGCAATCCTATGTAGAGCATGGAAACCAAGAGCAATTCACATTCCTCACTATTACCTGTAATTACCCCAATAGTGACCTTTCAGAATCCCAAACAACCTTGTGACCATGGCAAACAAGCTGACTATGCTTTTGCAAGGTCACCTATGCCTGTTTTTATAGAAAATTATATATAAGGTCCCATTGCAGTAATCTTGCATTTTACTAAGTCTTCAATGCGCCCATGTGTAACTATGTAGCCCTAGATTTAGATTGAATGTCCACCTTTTATTGTCATGTTATTTTCAAGTTCATAATTCTGAGGTGAATAATTTTTTTAATATATCTTTATTGTGGTCTGAGCTTTGTTCTATGGATACAGAGCTCCAAATATGCAGTAACATAGATGTAAAAGATTACCTTTTGGCTGCCTGCAGTCACCACTAAGGGGCGCTAAGGAGCTGACTGCATACTGTTATCATTGAGTTTAAGGGGTATTGCCATCAAAGCAAGTGAAGCTGGAAGGGCCAGTTACTGTAAAGCAAGCAATTTCCAGATTGCATATTATTAAAAAATATGTATGCTTTACCTAATACAGACCTTTTTTGTAGCTTCAACTTGCTATTTTGTCCTCTTGGTTATCGACCACCACTGTGTGCTTTCAATGGTGACCGATAATGCAACGTTACCTGACGTTGTGGCCCCGGCCCTGCTACTCTTTGCTTCAAAAAATGGGTAGTAAAGGCAAGTGGCATTATGATGATGTCAGCGCACCGCTTGCTTGCTTGTATGTACGTGTTCCCGATACTGCTAGTTGAACAGTTCACAGCACACAGTGGTGGTCGTTAACCAAGGAGACAAGAGCAAGTTGAAGGTGCAAAAAAGACCTGTATTAGGTAAAGCATACATATTTTTTAATAACATGCACTCTGAAAATTGCTTACTTTACAGCAATTAGCCCTTCCAGCAGCACTTGCTGTGATAGGAATACTCCTTTAAGTGTATACTCAGCATTCAGTAAGGTCCTAAACTTCTCTAGTGGTGAGTGCAGGCACGCAGAACTGTATATTTCAACTCAAAGTGTATGTGAACTGATTTAGATAAAATAGTGTATATGCAGTATATGTATCGTTTGTCAGCAATATGCATCTCCTCTGATTTCTATTGCAGATTGCCATCTATGGGAAAAATTTCTGCACTTCAGCTAAGGATGCTTTCTTTCTATTGATGCGGAATGTTGTGCGGTACGTGTCAGCTCATTTTGAACATAATTGTACATATGTATACAGATTACATCACACCTCCACTGGAAGCCTAACAATTTCATATTTGAATGCCTTCAAGCCCTCAATCCCCTCAGTTATCATCATGGAAATCCACCAAGCTGAGATCTATGCTGCTGTATGTAGGAGTCTTGTATGTTCACATGGCTTTTTGCGGCACCTATTGTACGCGTCGCAATCCGCTGGGTGTTTTGGAACCACAGTGTTTTGGAAGCACGGGGGGCCGGCCGGGTGTCGGCCCCATTGACATGCATTGTCAGCGGCGCGTATTCGCTGCTAACAATTAATATGTTAATTCTCCCCCTGTGCGTACAATACGATCGTATTGTACGCGTGGGGGGATGACGTAATGAATTTATGTAATTGCGCCGCGCATTTCGCCGCGTACAATGCGCAATACGCTGTGAAATGTGTGCCGAAATACGCTGCGTGTTTCCCTCCTACCTGTCGGCTCTGTCTTTGAAATAATTGACACGACACTTCTTTTTCAGTGCTTCCAAAGAAGCGTGTAAAAACCTCGTCGTGTGTGAACTACAAGGAGGTTTTACATAGGAATCAATGAAATGAACTGGGGGCATTTTGGACGAGGAAAACCTCGTCCAAATAAGCCGTGTGAACAAGCCCTTAATATGCAGCCTCAGAAAAGTACATGGTCGGGGATTAATTGATCTTTGAATCTGTGAATCTCGATGACCACATGGTGGGTACTGAATGCAGAAGGCCCAAAGGCAATTGCCCCATTGCCTTTTGTCCCAGTGAGTTCTGTAGCTTCATCAGCATGATGAAAGAAGACAATACAGGGACTTTTAGAAGGAATATGTTATCAGGGACCATTAACCTTGTGCCATTTATATTTCTTCTTACATGGGACCTTTGGGTCCCTTTTTGTATCTACAACCCTACTTATGATTGCTGATCATTTTTAGATGTAAGTTCTAGGAGGGCACCATAGGTCAGTTATTTAGGAACTAGGAATGACAATGAGACCTCCGTAGTACAGTCCACTGGTCCAGAGTCCACTCCAACGCCTGACTGTCGTGACCCCTCACATTTGGTTCTTCTGCTCCTACAGGGTGGCTGTCCTCGACAAAGTGACAGATTTCTTGCTGTTCCTGGGAAAGATCCTTGTTGCAGGTTCTGTTGGTGAGTGATTATTGCTCTAGATCTGTTTCCTACACGGATCTGATTCTATCGGATACAAAAACGTGTTGTAATATTTCATCATAAACGGCCTGAAGTAGTAGCGGAGGCATCCCCGGCTCACACTGCTTTTGTATGTACCACGTCCAGGTGTCCTGGCTTTCTTCTTCTTCACAAGGAGGATACCTGTCATTACCGATGAAGCCCCCTCGCTGAATTACTACTGGGTGCCGCTCCTGGTAAATAACAAATGGTCGATATCAAAATGAAATTTCTTTGTATCACAAATGTTTACAATCCTTTTTTATATCCTTTTACTATTGTGCTAAATTATGTTGCGGTGCTTTGTTTCATCGTGTTCTTGTTGTTTCCCACAGACAGTGATCATCGGATCGTATCTGATTGCACATGGGTTCTTCAGCGTCTACGCAATGTGCGTCGATACACTTTTCCTGTGTTTCTGTAAGTATTACTTGGGTTGTTGGTGGAGTTCTGACTTTTTGTTATATCCTTGATATTTTTTATGTTGGTGATAATAAACCGGCTTGGTTCAAGGAAGTTCCCATTGTATGCCACATAGGCTGGAATAATTTAGAGGGCATGTCCATTCAAAATTAATTTTAGTATTAAAAGAGTAGTAAACGTTGCTAAGACAATGGGCCTTGTGTCCTTGTGTATGAAAACTGTTTGGGAGGAAGACTGTCGTTGTTGCCCATATCACCCAAAAAGAGCCCATATCACCCAAAAAGAGCCCATAGCAGCCAATCAGAGCCCATAGCAGCCAATCAGAGCTCATAGCAGCCAATCAGAGCTCATATCACCCAAAAAGAGCCCATAGCAGCCAATCAGAGCTCATAGCAACCAATCAGAGCTCATATCGCCCAAATAATAGAGCCATAGCAAACAATCAGAGCCCATCAATCAGAGCCCATAGCAGTCAATCAGAGCCCATAGCAGTCAATCAGAGCCCATAGCAGCGAATCAGAGCTCATGTCACCCAATCAGAGCCCATAGCAGCAATCAGAGCTCATAGCAGCAATCAGAGCCCATAGCAGCAAATCAGAGCCCATAGCAGCCAATCAGAGCCCATAGCAGCCAATCAGAGCCCATAGCAACCAATCAGAGCTCAGCTTTTATTTTTCCAGAGCAGTATTTTAAATTAAAGCTGAGCTCTTGTTGGTTGCTATGGGAAACGAAGATCGTCTTATCTTAGTTTTGAGAAATGATGCCTATAGGGCCTTATTTTTGATAATGGTCTAACAGTAAGCCTGTCCTTGTTGCTTATAGCAACTTATCAGAGCTCATAGCAACCAATCAGAGCTCACAGCAACCAATCAGAGTCCATAGCAACCAACCAGAGCACTATATGAAATAAAAGGGGAGCGCTGATTGGTTGCTATGAGCTCTGGTTGGTTGCTATGGGCTCTGGTTGGTTGCTATGAGCTGTGGTTGCTATGAGCTCTGATTGATGGCTATGGGCCCTGATTGGTCACTATGGGCTCTGATTGGTTGCTATGGGAAACAAGGACAGTCTTACTATGTCTAGTCTTCGCTTTGATAAATAAGGGCCATTTTTTTTACATTAAGACCTAGTCTAAATCTATATTCTGTGTAAATCACTCCCATCATGCCTCAGGAAGGGGCACATATTTCATTTTCTTTTTATTCTGGGAAGGGCGTTCTCCTAAACTCTTGAGTTTCTCCAGTGATAAAAACTCTTATATACTTTGCATTTCAATTTCTTGCATTTATCAAGACCTCTGCTTGCTACCAGTGAGTGGAAATTTTTCCTGGAAAACCGTTCTGATAACATCATACCATTGCGGGTCCATGGCTTATTTATTGTATAAGATTCTTTACAAGAAAACACTGCAGTTCAGGATTAGGCCTCGTTGACACTTGGATATTCAGGTCAGTATTTTGCATTAGTATTGTTCAGCCAAAACCAGTGGTTTCAAAACACTGGAGAGGCGCAAATCCTTCCATTAATCGATTTGTCTGTTAAAACCCCTCCTGGTTTTGGCTGTCCAGTACTGATCCAGAAGACTGAGCAGATTAGTGCTGTATGAATGAGGCCCAAAAACTTCTCATCCCACGATATTAATTTTCCCATCCCATGATCATGCTGTAAGGGCCAGGATCAAAGTTGACTGCAATCCAAGCAATATAACCAATTAGAAGTGCGGTTCCCTTTCTCACCCTATCAGCACCTCTATGAAGCAATTACAGTGTGGCAATGGGTTGTTATGTCAGCCAGGGGCTCATCAAAGACACCCATGTCTTTAGGCCCTGAATAAGGCAACTATACACTGCAATACAGTAGTAGTGCAGTGTATTATTATTATTATTATTTATTATTATTATTTATTTTAGAGCGCCATTAATTCCAGGGCGCTGTACATTTAAGGGGAATTACATACATAACAAATGTTGAACAAATACAATGGTGACAAAAATGACTAGTAACTGAAACAGAGAGGAAAGAGGACCCTGCCCGCGAGGGCTTACAATCTACAAGGAAGAAGGGGAAAGACAGAAGGTGTGGGGCAGACATGCTTGCGGGCCGGTGTAGTGGTGGTGGGGTTAGTGTGGGTTGTAGGCTATCCTGAAGAGATGGGTTTTCAGGTTGCTTTTGAAACTGGTGAAAGTGGAGGAGAGTCTGATGTGTTGGGGCAGTGAGTTCCAGAGTGTGGGTGAAGCACGGGAGAAGTCTTAGAGACGGTTATGTGAGGAGCTGATGAGAGGAGAGCAGAGGAGAAGGTCCCGTGAGGAGCGGAGATTGCGTGAGGGGAGGTATCTGGAAATTAGGGCAGAGCTGTATGGAGGGGAGAGGTTATGGAGAGCCTTGTAGGTCAGGGTTAGTAAATTGAACTGAATTCGTTGGGCAATGGGAAGCCAGTGAAGGGATCGGCAGAGGGGAGAGGCAGAGGAGTAGCGAGGAGAGAGGTGAATCAGACGGGCAGCAGAGTTTAGGATGGATTGGAGGGGAGCGAGGGTGCTAGCTGGGAGGCCACAGAGAAGGATGTTGCAGTAGTCTAGGCGGGAGATGACAAGGGCATGGACTAGCGTTTTAGTAGTATCAGAGTTGAGGAATGGGCGGATGCGTGAAATATTTTTCAGGTGGAGGCGGCAGGCAGAGGTGAGGGCTTGGATGTGTGGTTTGAAGGATAAAGAGGAGTCAATAGTCCCATAATGAGACAAAAAAAAATAATGTAATAAAGTTTATTAAAAAAAAAACAGAAATAAAATATGGTTTAAAATAGAAAAACAAAAAGAACACAAAATAAAACAATACAATCATATTTTGCCAATAAAAATCTCCCCATATAGTGCAAAAATAGTAGTAAGAAAATATTCGGTACGGATTTCTAACAACAGATATAGTAATGTTGAAATTATATTTATACTACACATGAACTCCATTAAAAATAAATCCCCAAAACAATGCTGGAATTGCTGTTTTTTTTTAACCATTTTCCTCCCTAAAAAATTGAAAAATCGTATGTATGAGCTACGGTTCCATTGAAAAATTCAACAAGTCCTTTAAAAAAAAACAACTCTTTGGTGTCTAAGCAAGTTTTCAGCTTTTGAAGATAAACTGTGAATGTTCCTATTCACTGGCAGCAAGTAGAGATCTTGAAAATGAAGAACTGAAACACAAAGGGCGACATGTCCGAAAATTGGTGGCGCTGCGGCAGTTTTCAGGCGCCTTAAATCAGTGTAAAGTCCGCCTGAAAGTATGATCCTTTCAAAAATCTGGCATCTGGTGTACCTTCCATACTAAACTTAATGTGCTTTTTTAGGTGCAATGAGCCTAAAAAGGTGCATTACGCAAATCGTGGGCGCATTGTGTATCATTAATAGTGTATGTAATACACCTATCACGGCGCATTGCATAACTACCATTACCAGTGTATGTAATGCGCCTAAAATGGCGCATTGTGTATTATTAATAGGCACATTGTGTTATGGAGGCGCACAGCGTATCATTGCTACTATATGTAATGCACCTTTTTAGGTGCATTACAATGTGTTGTGCCCGGCATATAATGCGCCTAGTTTTGGTGTACGACAGTTCTTTTACATCGAGAATATGGCGTCAAAAGTGTTTTTGGCGCAAAATAGACAAAAAAAAACTGGCGCTTGCGTATTGGGACATGTCGCAAAAAGTATATAACAAATTTGCAGAACTTTTTATTTGTCAGTAATAAAACGCTATGGCATAAGAAAAGCCTGTTAGGTGACCTTCTCTGGAGCTGACTGCTGGAGAACTGCCGCATTTTGCTCATTTTCCGCTGCCTGTTCTGTGCTTTCCTTCAGCATGTGCAATGATCTTTTTACTTGAGGTTCATTCTTATTTGATCAATTTATTCTGCAGACACAAGGGCTGATTTATTAACGTAACTGTAAAGCTGGTCTGATAGATCACGTAGGTCTTAGGGTCCAATACACATGACTGTCATAAGGATCTGTAATCTGGTGCTTGTACTGCTATGTGCCTACGATTTTATACAGTGGCAAGCAAAATCTTACTAGATTCAATCTCATGTCCTATTGCAGAGTGTGTTTCACTCAAAATTAAAGGGGTTTTGCCACAAAGTAAAATTGACGCGGGAAGCTTGCAAATGAAATAACAAACATTTTCACCATTCATTATTATTAAAAATTCTGCATCGTTTTTGTCTTAGCTGCTCCTTTAGTGATCCAAGGTTTACAGCTCGTCTCCAGGGGATACGACCAGGGCTGTGAGCTCCTCACTCCTGGCTGCACATGCTCAGACATCACTTCTCCTCTCAGGCAGCTACTGAGTGTTCAAACCGCAGGCGCTGTCATTCTACTTCCGTCCTCTGTACATCTTAGTAATTATTCAAACAATGCAAATAATTAAAAAAGAAACCTCAATGGGGTCTGTGCATTGATAAAGAAAAAACAAAAAAACACAGGTTTGGTTCCTGCAGGGATCTGAACCTAGGACCCTTGTGCCTGGAGGCAAAAACTTTACCTTTCAGGTACTCACAATGTATTTCATAAACAGACATTTCTTTGCACATGATGTGCAATTCAAACAAATCACACACGCCCCCTTCTGAGCACACAGAGCTGAAGAGCTGGTTGCAGGAGGTATGAATTGAGATCGTGGCAAAACCCCTTTAATGTCTATGAGGGAGGATGCAGAGTCTCGCAGCACAATGTGGCGGCACATCTGTAATGCAGAACTTTGTTCTTCTAGACCGGGTCTGTCCTTATTTCTTTTTAAGGGACATGGGCCTAGGAAAGGACAGATGCTTTACCAGTCAGTGAGACATATGTCTGTCTATGGTCTATGGTATATTCTAAAAGGCTCATGGGAAATAAACTAGGACTCAAGTCATTGAGCCTTGCAATGTTAAAGGGGTTTTGCCACGATCTCATTTCATGCCTCCTGCATCCAGCTCTTCAGCTCTGTGTGCTCAGAAGGGGGCGTGTGTGATTTGTTTGAATTGCATATCATGTGACTCAGCAGGATGACATCACCAGGCCTTTCCTCTCTGTAGTCAAAGAAAGGTTTGTTTATGTATAGAATTGTAAGTAGCTACACTGTAGCTCAGATGTAACATTTTTGCTTTACAGCACATGGGTCCTTGGTTCAAATCCCTGCAGGAACTTAACCTGTGGATTTTTTTTCTCTTTATTAATGCACAGACCTCATTGAGGTTTCTTTTTTTTTCATTTGCATTGTTTGACTTATTACTAACTAGTCCAAAGGACGGGAGTAAAATGACATCACCCGGGGGTTAAACACTCAGTAGCTGCCTGAGAGGAGAGGTGATGTCTGAGCATGTGCGACCAGGACTGAGGAGCTCTCAGCCCTGGTCGTATCCCATGGAGACGAGCTGTAAACAATAGATCACTAAAGGAGCATCTAAAATAAAAATGGTCCAGAATTTTTAATAATGATGAATTGTAAAAATGTTTATTATTTAATTTTCAAACTTCCCACCTCAATTTTACTTCATGGCAAAATCCCTTTAATGGATTAATTCCATACCAGTTATTCATCTGCAGACAACTATTTGGAGTGTTTGCATCTCCTTAGTTCAGAGCAGTACATTGGTTGGATGGATGAGAGGCTCAAAAGGGATAATGGTTCTCATTAGGGAGACACCATGTAGGTTTGTGGAAACTTAGTCGCCTTTGTTACTCCACTGAAATTTAAATGCATTTTAAAAGGCTCATGGGAAAAGATCTAGGACTCTGCAGCTCCAGTGTGAATGGGATTAATAGCAACCATGTATTCATCTGCAGATAGCTGTTTTGGGGTGTTTACCCATCACCAGTGCAGAGAAAGATACTGGTTGGCTGGGTGAGAGGCTCTAGATGTAGCTCAAAAGGGGCAATGTCCCTCATTAGGGAGCAGAAACATAGGTTTGTGAAGACTTATACGTTGTGGTTGCTCCACTGAAATTTACATATATTCTAAAAAACTTAAGTCACATTCAACTCACTGAGCTTTACAATGTGAATGAGATTAATACCATATCAGATATTAACCTGCAGACAGCTATTCTGGAGTGTTTGCCTCTCATCAGTGCGGAGTAGTCATGTTGTTGCGGCACTGAAATTTAAATTTATTCTGAAAGGCTCATGGGAACAAAAATAGGAATCTGTAGCGCCACGTATTGGATGTAGAATTTCTCAAGTCATATTCAACTCACTGGGCCTTGCAATGTGAATTGGATTAATTCAATTTCTTGAAATCCAAACAATATATGATCCACCACTCCAAACGGTAAGTATAGGTTAAAAAATAAAAGGATGCTAGATATACGTGTGGACAAAGACGTAAAAAAAAAAAAAAAAAAACGCGTTTCGGACAGTGTGTTGCCACAATTAAGGATGTACTATCCGAAATGCGTTGTTTTTTTTTTTTAGCCTTTGTCCACACACACATCTAGCGTCCTTTTATTTAATAGATATTCAAGTAAAGTTTATTTTTTTAACCTATACGTACCTCCCACTGTTTGGAGTGCTGGATCACAGCTTGTTTGGATTTTAAGAACCTGCTTCTGCCCTGTCCTGGGGCTGAACCCGGGCACCCAACTCGGAATAGCCAGGAACTGTATAATCTCAGCAACGAGTGTTGAGCTGTGCAATTCACTAATTACTAATATTTGGGTTATTGCCATAGCAGTTATTCATCTGCAGACAGCTGTTTTGGGGTATTTGCCCCTCATCAGGGCATAGTAGTCTTGTAGAGATTTATACACCCTGGTTGCTCCACTGAAACTTACATATATTCTGAAAGGCTCATGGGAAAAGAGATGGGACTCTGCAGCAGCATCTATTGGATGTAGCTTTCCTCAAAGTTTATAAGTCTCCACACCCCTACATGGTGCCTCTCAATAATGAGGACCACTATGTCTTTGGAGTTCTGTCTGTGTTAAAACGTAAAAGTTGCAGTGGGGTAACCACAGCAACCAATCAGCTTTTTTTTTTTAGTCTAGTTCAAGTCAGATGGTGAAAGTATCTACTTGCTTGGCTGTTACTTAGTGCCCAAGTTTTGCATCTATTTATGTTGTTAATAAATGAGCCCTTGGATACCAATTGACATAGGAACTGACGCGTTTCGCAGCCTTCAGTTAAAATCGTTAGAAGGTAAGACCTCAATGGTTGAAAGATCGTCCGGTTTTCTGTGTTACATTGAGTTTGTCTGCTGATCTACTGGAAATCTGCTTCTCATTTTCTTCCTTCTTTTCCCTCTTCTCTGTCCTGTCACTTTGCTACTGCAACCTTTTATCTTCAGGCGAAGATCTGGAGAGGAATAATGGCTCTGCATCCAAACCTTATTACATGTCTCCGGAGCTCCATAGGATTCTGAGAAAAAAGGAACTTGGCTCTAAGAAGGCAAAGCGTTAATTTATTGCACTTTCTTTCAATAACAAATTGCTTCTTCTAACCCAATAACTAAGCATTGAGGCGGTTACCTTACGGAAGAAAGAAGATATTTCCCATGTGAGGTCCAGAGATGTTTGGGAGATCTTAGAAGTGATGGTTTACTTGGGGGGGTGAAAAGAGATGAGGACCTACTGGTAAGGGAAGCAAGGAATACCCATCTGGTGGCAAAGTTTGCAGCAACTGGTGAGGGAGATTCATTGAGTGAGAATCTTCTGTTGAGGCAGTTTAGCTGGAATCTAATTCAGAAAGGACCTTCCATCAAGGGTGACCTTGGCCGAGGAACACTATGGGAAGTGAATTTGGTATTAAGGACCTTCTTTTTAGGGTGACCTTGACTTAGAGACTTACTGGTGAGGAAGGTCTTGACCCAGGACCACCCAAGAGTACGACCCTACTGGTGGAGGAAGTCCATCTCCTCCGAATGAGACGTGCCAAGAGAGTCCTTGGTGTATATCTTGAGGAACAGTATTACATTTTAGTGCCTACGAACAGGAAAAATGTCAATATTATAGCTTTTCCTAAACTTGCTTTTAGGGTTTTAATATTTTTATAGAGCCAGAGTCTGAAACAAGGGCCGGCACTTTTTATAAATATAACTGTTTCACTTTTCATAGAGGGAGATAAATACTTGATATAAATGGTACGTTGATAGAATTAGCCATATCTGGTTTTCTTTCCTATTTTTGTTGTCGTATGAATTTCTTGCTTTTTTTTTTTTTTCGATTTAAAGATTTGGCTACGCAAACTTGACTTTATCTAAACATTTGGTGCTAAGGAATATTTGCACTTCACAGAACAACCATTTAAACTGTGATTTCATGTTCTCCGGTTAGGGATGAGGAATATTTGCCGTGTTGGTAATTATAAGACGTGTACTACATTCACTGAGGGCTGCTTTGAAGTGTTCCTGTTGTATCTCTATGGTTGGGGCAGCCATTTTGAATCTTTAGCCATGGGAGTGCAGCCTGTCAATTGACTAGGAGTTAGGTCGATCAATGAGAGTCCATTACACTCCGTTTATATTAAATACTGAATTAATAGACAGGCTCCCCCCTCTCTTGGACATAGTAGATATTGGTTATGAAGAGTATTTTTTTCTGTGGAGGACCTGTCATTGATTTTTTTCCTGTGGTGGCGCTATAGGTAAAATGAGACCTAATTGCAAAATTGCCCCACAGATTTCTGTGGCTCATGGTATAGGGACATTTTGTGATTTGCTAATTTTCAAGGGGCCCTCCCAACAAGTAGGGATTGTCCAAAGTGTAGGACCCCATTACGTGTAGGACCCCATTTTCTATTCCCAGCGCAATACCACAGTCGACTTTAACATTGCATTTAACCTAAATCAGCAATATTATAGGTGAGAGGCAAGCTACAAATAATCTGGACACCCACAGTTGTGGACCCCTTACCTAAACATTATAGCCATGGTACACTGGACCTGGGTTAATAAAACGCACTTTTCACAAACTCTAAGTTTACACTTAAAAGTGGTGTTCTCACTATATGGTTTCACAGTGCCTGCTCTTGACAGCCAGCTTCAGGCTCCTACTTCCTGTTCAGGCTGTGGGCAGTTCTACAGCTTCAGGCTCCTACTTCCTGTTCAGGCTGTGGGCAGTTCTACAGCTTCAGGCTCCCACTTCCTGTTCAGGCTGTGGGTGGTTCTACGGTTCTGCTCCACTTCCTGTTCAGGCTGTGGGCAGTTCTACGGCTTCAGGCTCCCACTTATGTTCAGGCTTGGCGGTTTCTAGCAAGCTTCAGGCTCCCACTTCCTGTTCCAGGCTGTGGAAGGTCTACAGCTTCAAGTTCCATTCATCATATCAAACTGTGGGCAGTTCTCTACGGCTTCACGCTCCGACTTCCTGGTCAGGCTGTGGGCGGTTCTGCAGCTTCAGGCTCCCACTTCCTGTTCAGGCTGTGGACAGTTCTACAGCTTCAAGCTCCCACTTCCTGGTCAATTTGTGGGCGGTTCTGCAGCTTCAATCTTCCACTTCCTGTTCAGGCTGTGGGCAGTTTTACAGCAGTGACTGACATTTCAGCTCTGCTTTTCCTAGCTAAGCCCTTTTAAGGGGACATTGGTGACTAAAAGGTCTCAACAGCAGGGCAGAAGTCATTAAAGGATTAAAGTTTATCAATAACATACATAAACTAGAACCTGTCTTCCTGATTAGATACAGCAGCCCGGCCGGCAGAGAAAGGTAGTAGGTAACTTATGGAAGCTTGTGTACACAAGCAGGAGATAAGATCTTCTCTAGCTCTGAAACCAATCAAAATAAGAACAGTATATGGTATTAATCTTTATTTACCATTGCATACATGTTTAAGGCCAATCAATGTGATGGTAATACCCTTTTAATGAGTGCTCCAAATGACCCAAAGGTCAGTCCATTTCTAATGTGGGTGCAGACAAGGCCTTATTATACCAACACTAAATACTCATTCCCCCAACCTTGGTCTACCACATATATAGATTAAGTAATTTATTTTCTGCAATGTGCAACCACACCTATCATGTAAACACTAAGGGCGACATATCCGAAAAGTGGCGTATCCATGCCAGTTTTAGGCGCAGTAAATCAGTGTAAAGTGCGCCTGAAAGTCCGATACTTTCTAAAAACTGGCGTCAGGTATACCTTAAAGCGTCTAAAAAGACGCATTGCGCCAAAAAAGGCGCATTGCATCAAAAAAGGCGCATTGCGCAACTCGCGGCGCCTAGCATATCATTGAGAGTATATGTAATGCACCTATCGCGGCGCATTGCCCGACGGAGACGCATAACATATGTAATGCGCCTTAATAGGTGCCTTGCACAATGGGGGCGCACAGTGCACCATATTTAGGCGCATTACAAAGTGTCGTGCCCGGCGTATAATGCGCCTAGTTTTGGTGTGCGACAGTTCATTTACAACAAAAATATGGCGTCAAAAGTGGTTTTGGTGCAAAATAGACCAAAGAAATGGCGTTGGCGAGTTGGGACATGTCACTCTAAGTCCTGTGCATGCTTTGTACTGCAGCTGTGCATATTCAGATTGGCTGCTGTATAGGAACAGCAGCCCACCACAAGCTCCCCAGTAAGTCAATGCATAGAGAGCAGATTTCTCTTACAGTAAGAACAGATATACTACAATGAAAGGGGTGTTCATTCCATAAACTCTGACTTCATATCAATGGGATATGCCATCAGTCCCACTTCTGGAACCCGCACCTGTCTCAGCTACGGGGCCCCGAAAGTGTCGGCTCAGAATAGAGTGCCACGGTTCTCCATTCTGTTCTATGGGAGTTCAGAGTACAGACTAACACACCGCTTACCTTTACTCAGAACTCTCATAGAACATAATGGAGAGTTGTGTGCAAGAGCGACCAGTTCTCTGTTCTGATTTGACACTTTTGTGGGTCTGTTCACTAGATCGGTGCCGGTCCCAGGCATGGAACCTACGCCTATCAGACTTTGATGACCTATCCCACCAAAGTCTATGGCGGGAACGTCCCTTTAATCAAACCAAAATCTATACCTCCAGACATGTACTGAGAAAAATGAGCCTTGATAAGAGGTTCGTGGGTCTGTGCTTGATAAACTTGGGCAGAATACATCACCTTTAAACATGGCAGCCCCTACTGTACGTGCACAACAGGTACAAATCCAACATGGTGCAATCAGATTTTTCTTCTTTCAGTTAGGCCTTACACTACAGGAAACGTGTTTCCTTGCTTTGGTGATTGACATCACATTTCTTGTACTGGCGTCGTGACATCATAACAGGGCAAGGTTTTATTTTCATAAACTGAAAAATACATGAATTGTGCAATTTTTTTAAAATATTTTTTTTCAAAATCTCATAAAAAGATGGCTTATAAGAGTCGGCCATATTGTAATGTGATATAAAAAAATTCAACACTGTTCAGATTTACTATGCAGAGTACAGGCGGTGGTCCATAGTCCGCAGTCTGCACCCAGCCACTGTAGGAGAAATGTAGTATTACATTTCAACCATGCAGTATATGTGATATATAGAATTATATGATAGAGGAGAGGAACTGAGCTCTGTGATATATAGGGTTATATGATAGAGGAGAGAAGCTGCGCTCTGTGAGTTATATGATTATATGATAGAGGAGAGGAGCTGAGCTCTGTGATATATAGGGTTATATGATAGAGGAGAGAAGCTGAGCTCTGTGATATATAGGGTTATATGATAGAGGTGAGAAGCTGAGCTCTGTGATATATAGGGTTATATGATAGTGGAGATGAGCTGAGCTCTGTGATATATAGGGTTATATGATAGAGGAGAGGAGCTGAGCTCTGTGATATATAGGGTTATATGATAGAGGGAGGGAAGCTAAACGCTGTTATATATAGGGTTATATGACAGACCCTGTATATCAAAGATCTCAGCTTCTCTCCTCTATTATATACAGTGGGTATGGAAAGTATTAGATCAAAAAGTTAATTGTTTGGCTCACTAATGTACACTCTGCACCCCCTCTCTCCCCATATTGAAAGAAAAAAACAGAAATGTAGATTTTTTGCAAATTTATTAAACAAGAAAAACTGAAGTATGACATGGTCATAAGTATTCAGGCCCTTTGCTGTGTCTCTCATATTTAACTCACATGCTGTCTATTTCCTTATGATCCTCCTTGAGATGGTTCTACTCCTTCATTGGAGTCCAGCTGTGTTTAATTAAACTGACTGGAGTTCATTAGGAGAGGCACACACCTGTCTATATAAGACCTCACAGCTCACAGTGCATGTCAGAGCACATGAGAATCATGAGGTCTAAGGAACTGCCCAAGGAGCTCAGAGACAGAATTGTGGCAAGGCACAGATCTGTCCAAGGTTACAAAATAATTTCTGCAGCACTCAAGGTTGCTAATAGCACAGCGGCCTCCATAATCCTGAAATGGAAGAAGTTTGGGACGACCACAACTCTTCCTCGACCCGTCCATCCAGCCGAACCAAGCAATCGTGGGAGAAGAGGTTTGGTGAGAGAGGTAAAGAAGAAGCCCAAGATCACTGTGGCTGAGCTCCAGGGATGCAGTAGGGAGATGGGAGAATGTTCCACAAAGTCAAACTATCACTGCGCCCCCAGCAGTCGGGGCTTTATGGAGAGGTGCGGCCGGCGGAAGCCTCTCCTCAGTGCAAGACTAGGAAAGCCGCAGACGGAAGTCTCTTCTCAGTGCAAGACATAGGAAACCCGCAGACGGAAGGCCTTCTCAGTGCAAGACATTTGAAAGCCGCAGACGGAAGCCTTCCTAGTGCAAGTTTTTAGGAAAGCCGCAGACGGAAGCCTCTCCTCAGTGCAAAGACATAGGAAAGCCGCAGACGGAAGCCTCTCCTCCAGTGCAAGACATATGAAAGCCGCAGATGGAAGCCTCTCCTCGTGCAAGATATATGAAAGCCGCAGACGGAAGCCTCTCCTCAGTGCAAGACATAGAAAGCCGCAGACGGAAGCCTCTCCTCAGTGCAAGACATAGGAAAGCCGCAGACAGTTTGCAAAAAAAAACACATGTAAGGATCCCAGACTATGAGAAATAAGATTATCTGCTCTGATGAGACAAAGATTGAACTTTTTGGTGTTAATTGTAAGCGGTGGAGAAAACCAGGCCCTGCTCATCACCTGCCCAATACAATCCCAACAGTGAACAATGGTGGTGGCAGCATCATGCTATGGGGGCAGGGAAGGACGACTGGTTGCAAATTTAAGGAAAGATGAATGCGGCCAAGTAAGAGATCTCCTGGATGAAAACCTCATTCCAGACGCTCTGGACCTCAGCTGGGCCGAAGGTTCTTTTCCAACAAGACAACAACCCTCGCACACAGTAAAATAAAAAAGAAAGGGCTTCAGAAAAACTCTTTCCCCAATTCCTGCTGGCGCACCCAAAAGCCTGAGCAAAAACCAAGTGAGCTCTCTGGAGAGACTTAAAAAGGGGTTCCACCAACTTTTCCCCACCAACCTGAGGGAATGGAGAGGATCTGCAAGGAGGAAACGGAGAGGACCCCCAACCCGGGTGTGAAAAACCCTTGTTGATCTTTCCCCAAGAAGACTCAGGGCTGTACAGTCAAAAGGGGTTCTACCAAATGAGCAAAGGGCCTGAATATTTGACCATGTGTCGGGGGTCGTTTACAAATTGGGGGTTCACCCGTTTGCCCGGTATTCCAAATTCGACGGAGGAATTATATGGGGCCGATAAGAGGAAACTGAGTCAGACACGGGGTTTCTGGGTCAAATTTCGTTCATTTTCCCAAGCACAAATGACAAAGCAGGCATTACAACATATTTGTATAAATCTTAATAAGAAAAAACGCAGGCGCAGTGGGAGAAGAGAGGAACGGATTTGTCATATTTGGCAGCTTTAAGACATTTTTATTGGTTTCCCGTTGTCTTGGGAAAAAGTCTCTGGGATTTCATTAGCCAAAACTTCAGTGATTTTCCGTGTTTTTAAACCCTTTTTTCAGACAGAAACTGATAAGCAGAGTTACATCCTTGGGGGCCCATTTCCCGGGTGTCAGTCCTGCACTATGCCCATTTTAGCTGGTTTACCTTTAAGGGCAAAAACCGTCTTTATGTGCAAAAGGGGGGAAATCATTAAATTGGTTAATCATGGAGAAACAAAGGAGAAAAATTGGGATTTCCAAAATTTTAAAAAGCAAATGAGTTTTGTTCAAAAACCCCTTACCTTAAAAATCCCCCCTTAAAGACCAAGTTTTTTTCCCCTGTCCTATTTTCCTTCCTGGGAAACTAAAAGTTGCTAGGAGCTTTGGAAACTGTACACTGGGGGGTTTTAAAGGGGTGGGTTTTCTTCAGAAGAATTGTGAGGAAACCCCGGGGGGGGGGGGGGAGAATTCAACACGCAAATTACGGTGACCTCACTAAAAGGTTGTGGTTTTCCCCTGAAAATGTCCTTCAAATCAGAGAATTTACTCTTTGGTTTTACTTATGGGGGTCTTGGTAAGGGGGATGTCTGGGTGTTCTTTATCAACTTTTGAGGTTTTCCCGCTCGGTAAGGAAAGTTCCTGAGGTGGTCCTCCGCGTTCCCGGCCAAAAATTTTTGTAGAGGGAAATGCAGCAGCACGTTTTAAAAAGTGCCCACTAATTAATTAGAAAATACCTTTCCCACCCCGCTGTAACCCGCCCGCCTCCCGTCCAAAACAGTCAGCCGGGGCCCAAGAAGTATCCACCCCCGAGTTTCTTAAATTCCTTGGGGCAGACTCCTTTATCTTACCTAGGGCGATGTGATCTTTCCCTTCACTCTGTGTTGTAGGATATGGTGCGCTTCTTCAC